>VDFB02042996.1:0-97012 GCA_007258455.2 Sequoia sempervirens
TGGTCATATGCCGATATGCCCAGGTTGGATCCAAAATTGGTTTTGCACCATTTGCGACTACTACCAGATGCTAAACCAGTAAAACAAAAGCTGCACAAAATGCATCCTCAGATCGCCCTGTTAGTCAAGGTTGAACTCAAGAAATTGTTGGACATGGGATTCATACAGTCTATTGACTATGCTGGATGGATATCCAATCTTGTACCAGTAACAGAGCCAAATGGTCAGATCCACGTCTGCATAGATTTTAGAGACTTAAACAAAGCATGTCCAAAAGATGACTTTCCATTGCCAAACATGGATATCATAGTTGACCTCATGATAGGATACAAGATGTTGTCCCTCATGGATGGTTTCTCAAGTTATAATCAAATTCGTATTGCCCCTGAAGATCAACATAAAAAAAATTCACTTGTCCTTGCGGTACATACTGTTGGAATGTCATTCCCTTTGGTCTTAAAAATGTAGGTGCCACGTATCAGAGAGCCATGATGACAATATTCCATGACATGATGCACAAGATAATGGCAAATTATGTGGAGGACCTTTTGGATAAATGTTTGACAAGAAAGGATCATTTGAATGTGTTAGACAAAATATTAAAGAGACTGGAAGAATACAAGGTCCGCTTGAATCCAAAGAAATGTGTCTTTGGAGTAACATTAGGAAAACTTCTGGGATACATAGTTTCTTGTAGAGGCATTGAAGTCGATCTAGCTAAATTAAAAGTGATATTAGACATTCCTCCTCCAAAAGGGATAAGTGAGCTCAAGACATTACAAGGTAGGTTACAATCTATCCAACGCTTCATAGCACAATTGGCCGACAAGTGTCAACCATTTCAGTATCTTCTGCGCAAGGGTATCCCCTTTGTGTGGACAGATAAATGTCAGGAAGCCTTTCAGCTAATAAAAGATTATCTCTTGTCACCACCTATTTTAATGTCACCTATTGAAGGGAAACCTTTGATTTTATACGTTTTTGCAACAACTTTAGTACTAGGGGCATTACTAGCACAAAATGACCATGAAGAAAAGGAAAAAACCATATACTACATTAGTTGGACATTGGTTGGATATGAGCTAAGCTATAGATCCATTGAACATGTTTGTCTTGTAGTTTTCTTCGTAGCGCAAAAGCTAAGACACTATATGTTGAATTAAAAGACAATTGGTAGCAAAGATTAATCCCCTGAAATATCTTTTGAGTCGCGCAACATTGACAGGACGTTTGGAAAAAAGGGCCATGATTTTAAGTATGACATTCAATATGTGGAATGAAAGGCCATAAAAGGACAAGTGATAGCAGACCAATTGGTAGATGCTCCTATACAAAGTGATCATCCATTAGTAGTATACTTTCCAGATGAGTCCATATTCCATACAGAAACTAAGTCACCTTGGAGGCTATACTTTGACAGGTCTCATACTAGTCATGGCTCGAGGGCAGGAATATTGTTTATCATGCCACAAGGAGACTCCATCCCCAAGTCATTCTGCATTGCTTTTCTGTGCACAAATAATGTGGCAGAGTATGAGGCACTTGTGACAGGACTCAAAATGGCCATAAAATGGAAAATCAGAAAACTTCATGTTTACACAGATTCTTAGTTAGTCATTAACCAAGTCAATAACAACTATGACACCAAGTACATGAAATTAATGCCCTACAAATGTATGGTTGACAACTTCAGGACATATTCTCACATGTTGACTTTTGAACAAGTTCCAAGAGTACAAAATAAGGTAGTAGACGCAATGGCTACAATTGGCTCTCTCCTAGACATCCCAAGTAATGTGCCACAATTTGAATTTTTGGTAGAACAGTTGTTGGTCCTTGCATATGATATCCTAGAATCAAAGATGGTATGCGAGCTTGTTGGTATTGATTCTCCTTAGTATCAAGAGATTTATGACTATCTCAAGTTCCAAACCCTTCCCCCCAACCTATCTAACAACCAACGAAAGTCCTTTATCCAAAAATTCACCCGATACACCATTGTCAGTGACACCCTTTATCACCATAACTTCGAAAACACCCTTCTTTGATGTCTCAACACTAACGAAGCACACACAACCTTATGGGAAGTACATGAGGGTATATCTGGGTCTCATTCGAGTGGTCCTACTCTAGCCAAAAAGATAATGAGACTTGGGTATTATTGGCCAACTATTGAAAAAGATGCACTTGAGTTTTTTAGGACTTGTCACTAATGTCAGATACATAGTGATTTAATTCATGCTCTAGTGTAGGAACTTTAGTCGATTACATCTCCACGGTCCTTCACATAGTAGGGACTTGACCTCATGGGAAAAATCCATCCTACCTCTTCCAATCATGGCCATAAATTCATTATCACCGCCACTAAGTACTTCACTAAGTGGATCAAAGCCATCCCCCTTACATACATAATTGACAAAAAAAATTCTAAATTCATTCTCAACTACATCATTTGTTAGTATGGTATTCTATAGTCCATCATCACAGACAATAGACATTTGTTCAAAAATCAAGACATTCATGAGTTCTGTGAGCGATTCCATATTCAACATCATTTCTATAAGCCATATTACCCACAAGGAAATGGTCAACCTAAGGTGTCCAATAAAACCATCCTTAAAATTCTCAAAAAGACTGTTAATGACGCTAGCCGTGATTGGCACATCCAACTTAATCCTGCTCTGTGGGCCTACTACACCAGCATCCGCACACCTACAAGAGCCACTCCATTTTCCCTAGTCTTTGAAGCTAAAGCCATATTTCCCATTAAGGTTGAAATTCCATCCTTAAGAGTTTCCATGAAGGGTCTGATAGATGATGAAGAATACAGACAGTCACGACTACACAACTTGGAGATGTTAGATGAAAGAAGGCATAACTCCCCGAACCATCTACACATGTATCAAAATCATCTCTATCATAGTTACAATAAGAGAGTCATGGTCAAGAATTTCAACATTGGTGATTTAATCCTCATGCAAAATCCAAAGAATCAGGCTAACAGAGAAAAACCTGGCAAGTTTGAGCCCAATTGGCTGGGTCCTTATGTCATCATATCCTCTTTCAGTTCTTGAGCATATCAGCTAGCTACTCTAGATGGAAAACAATTGACAGTGCCTATAAACAGTCTACATCTTCGCAAGTTCTATGCATAACATCAGAAAGTCGGGTTGAATACATTAAAAAAAATAAAAAATGAAAATATAAAAAATCATCACCTTGATGAAAATATGGCAAACAGGCATCTTGGTGACACCAAAAAAATGAAAAAATGACAAAAATAGTAAAGAGAAATAATTCATCCAATAGTGAAAACCCGGTAAATAGGCGCTTTTTACAAGTACCATGGTGAAAACCTGGCAAACAGGTGCCATGCGTAGTCGGTCATTACTCTACCATCTACTGTCACTCTATCTTCCTTAGTCCATAATAAACAATCATCTTTCCAACATCACCTTGACATCCATCACAAGATCCCCGTCATTTTCTCCCATGGTTGATAATGATTGACATCAAGTCCTATATATTGCTCATCTGTCACCCCACACACAACCTTTCTACATTCATGTAGTTGGCTAGTCCTGGACCTGACTAGGGGAAAAATTTCATCATGTTACTGCAGTGGGTAACACACATGGTCTTGAAAATCATAAAAAGTCTTGAAAAGATCCTAAAAATCATAAAAAGTATTGGAAAAATCCTAAAAATCATAAAAAGTCTTGAAAAAAATCCTAAAAATCATAAATGTCCTGAAGAAATCCAAAAAAATCAAATATCTCAAAAACCCAAAAATAGAGTCATTTCTTGTCAATTCAGTCATGTTAGTCGGTCTTGGTCATTTTTCCAAACTACATTGTCTTTCTGCATTTGATATGTAGGCAAGGATCACCTTGGAGCCCCCGAGACATTAGGTTAGTCCTTTTAGGTTGTCAAAATAAAAATCATGGCTCAATCTTTGGTCATCAAGACAAAGTCATTGGTCGTGTCGAACTGTGAGGTCTCTGAGTATATGACATAGGAAAGGCCATCAATTGATGAGCCCCTGAGGCTGCACTAGGTTAGTCCATTAGGGTTCATAACACTGCACTGACACACACGTCAAAAGTCTTCAAATCAAACAAGTAATCTCAAAACAAGCAAACTATTGCAACCAACTTTGTCAATTCTTTAGTAAAAACGTCACACACATCAACATATCAACATTGACATGAAGTCAACAAAAGTCAACCTTCTGTTAAAAATTCAGCCAAACTTCAGATAATTTCTATCAAAACAAGTCAAAACCAATCAAACAGTCAACTCTTGGTTATTTTTTTAGATGTGTCCTTCTGAAGAACAACCCCTGACATTTATACCTTAGGATGCATCCTTCCTAGGTACCATCATTGTCATCTGACATTTCAAGGGATCCTCTTAATGTTGACATTCTTTAGGATGTGTCCTTCCTGAATTTGGCAACCTTTCAACACTTTGAAATCATCAAAATATGACAAATATGACACCTCTGGCATTTGACACCATCAAACTTGACATCTTGACATTAAAACACTTGGCATTCAGGCACACTTGGTAAACACTTGGCACTTGTCTTTGGGTCTTTCATCATGTTACTAGTTTCTCAGAGATGTCCTGACAACAAGATTTAGAGAAGCAGTAGCGTATCATGATGATTGTCTTGTCTTGTCTTTTTGGCAGTCATGTTGTTAGTTCCTTGAGGATGTCCTGGTAATAGGATTTAGAGGAGCAACAACGTTTCATGACTTGTCTTTCTTGTCTTATTATGCTTATGGTTGGTTATGGAAAAAAGACTGGGGCAATTCCTCTCTTAGTATGAGTCATGATCATCCTTGTCTGTGACTACTTGTCTTATGTGATGGTATGAACTTGCATACCTTGATCTATGTCATATCATGGTGTTTGTTGGCCATTACAATAATCCACCCAATGATGATTAAGAGAAATAATTATTAAAGCCCTAGAGCAATATGTTGAAGGATTTGGTCTTTGCGCTAACATTCGTCTCCTTTTGTCTTGTCATCCCATCTTGCCCATCTCATGATGATATCTTGTGACATACAAAAACATAAGTGCATACATGATCATACAAGCATTGTATTAGGTCCATACATACATCATCTATATCATCAAAACCATATACATTTCATCACATATTGCATCATATATATATAGTCATGCATTAACATAATCATAAACACGACATCCATTCAAATAAATGCACATCATCATCATCCATGGCATAGTATCATCATGACATATAAATAAACATCACATCCCCATGGTGTCACATCATAAATAATCATCATAAATGCATGCATGACATGGCATATAAATAACTTCATCATCATAGGAATCATAAATGTATAATTTACATCAGCATCACATAGTAATCATAATTGTATCATTATAATAATCATCACATAAACATACATCATAATGCATAAATCACATCACATCACATGAAACATATAGGCCACATCAAAACTGCATCATATATATCACCTCAAAAATGATGTCACAGGATAGAGTCATGAGATATCCCAAAAATAAGAGCTCATAGGCTCGATGGTAAAATATAAATGTCATAAGTGTCTGAAATGTCCTAATGAAAAATAATAATACACATGGCTATGCCGAGCTCTCCTCATCTCCTCGAGGAGAAGATCTAGGGGACCGATGCTCTATCAAGGGAACAAATGCCATCATAGTCACTGTTGTTGGAAAAACAAGGGCATACAAATGAGAGGGGGGGTGATCAGTTGTCATAGAGATTTAAATTTATCCAACTAAACTTAACCTCAATCTCAGATCTGATGAATAAGAAATTAACCATAAGCAATTAACACATCAGAGAGACAAGAACACACATTTTTTTTACTTGGAAACCCTATTAGGGGAAAAACCACAGTGGATGTTAGTCCACAAGATTATACTCTACTAAAAGTATAATGAGAAATAACAAGGGGAATGCACATGTATTTAGGCACACTGCCTACTGCTCACTGCTCAATTACAAAAGGGGCTCATTTCCCAACAAAGTTGGATTAAAAATTTGGAGGGTATGAATTGAAAAAATAGCTTCTGCTAAAGCCTGATTACAGTTCCAATCAGGCTCGACACTTCTTCACACTTCGCACAATCTTCTTCACACTTTGCTCAGTAATGATATTCACACATACACACATAGGAGCACATGAAGAATACACTCCACCGATCACACAATCTCTCTTATATATTTTCTATAGGAGATTTCACCACATCTTCGTTGGCCAAGAAAAATAAAATATATTTGCAATGTCCTAGATTAACAACTAGATTTTTAATGCGAACCCACCAAGGTCAGACACAACATAATGGAGACCCAAATTAACATCTCCAACACAAAAATACTTTAATTGATTCTTCCTCGAAGATCCACAACATGCTACCACCATCATGTCGGCCAAGAACAAGAAAAACTGAACATGCACAAAAAAATCTTCAACCACGAGCACACAGATCAATGTGGATGTACCACAAAGATAGAGAATGAACTAGAGGCATCTAAGAACACCAAGAAACAATAGAGAATCATCCACAACAACTTAGATAACCAGAATAATACAAACTTTGTTCAAGAGCACTGACAAAGACAACATAAATATTGTCAGACCACAACACACTCAAAACTTCACGTGGACCTCTAAAGCTTCTAGTAGATGATCTAGACATACTAAAAAATAAACCATTTGATCCACACCAACTAATCTTTAACGTACAAAAAAAAAACACCTTCATGACTTGCACAGTTCCACTGGGAATCTAAAACACTTTATTTTACAAATTTCTCAATATCCTCGACATATACAACAATTGATACACCAAATGCTAATAGTGTTGAAATCAATGACAACCACATATCAGCAACACATCCACAACATCCAACAATCTCCAACAATCTCCCCCTTTGGAATTGATGGCAACACATGATGTGAAAAGTACCATCAACCCAACACACTGACTTCTTCTGCACTTCATTTCTGAAAAGATTTGTTATGTTGCTATTCTCCCCCTAAGATATTTTTCACATTACTCTTCTCCCCCTTTGAAATCAATGGAAAAGGTAACCATGAACTTTCCATATGCTTTGAACCACATATCTGCACATCTGACTACTCCCCTTGAGTAGCAGCCACAAAGACATCAATCCGGGTCAGAATATAGCAATAAGGCTCACAGATTGATGGAAGTAAATGCATCATTTAGTTCTTATCAGGAGGGGTAATTACCCCTAACATTCCTCTCAGATACTCAAAAGTATCCTTCGAAAATGGCTTCATAAATATATCTGCAATCTATTCTTTGGTAGGCACATACTTCAGTCTGACTTCTTTTTCATTTACTTTTTCCCTTAGAAAGTGAAACTTGATTGATATATGTTTTTTCTTAGAGTGCAGTATCAGATTCCTTGATATATTTATTGCACTTGAATTGTCACATTATATTGCAATAGGGTTTCATATATTACCCTAATATCTTTCAACATTTGTTTCATCCATATCACTTGAGTACAATTATTTGCAGCAACAATGTATTCTACTTCTGCAGTGGATAGAGAAATGGAATTCTATTTTTTGCTTAACCAAGACACCAGCTTCTTCCCTAGGAAGAAAGCACCACCACTAGTACTTTTCCTATCATCTACATCACTAGCCCAATCCGCATCAATGTATGTACACAAAGTGAGATCATCATCCTTTGGATACCAAAGTCCAAAGTCAACTGTTCCTTTCAGATATCTAAAGATTCTTTTGACTGCAGTCACATGTGATTATTTTGGATCAGCTTGAAATCTAGCAACCATGCATACAACATTCATAATGTCTTGTTGAGTCTGAGTTAGATAGAGCAATCCACCAATCATTGACCTATACCTAGTTTGATTTTCCTTAGGAGAATCATCATTTTGTGTTGACTTACATCCAGTCACCATAGGGGTACCAACAGGTTTGGAGTCTTCCATTCCAAACTTCTTCAACAGTTCTCTCACATATTTGGACTGAGATATGAAAATCCCTTGGTCCAACTATGTAATTTGTAATCCCAGAAAGAACTTCATTTCACCAATCATGCTCATCTCATTAGCAAATTTCATGCATAGATTATCATCTCCTCCAAAAATGATTTCATCAAAAAAGACTTCTATGATTAACTTCTTATCATGATCTAATTTGAAGTATAAGTTACTATCTACAGTACCTTTAGTGAATCCAAGCTTCAGTAGATATTTGTCCAATCTAGCATACCAGGCTCTGGGGGCTTGTTTGAGTCCATATAGAGCTTTCTTCAATCTGCAAACCATATCTTCCTTATTTGTTAGCTGAAATTCTTCCGACTGTTCAATGTACACTTCTTCTTCTAGTTCCCCATTTAGAAATGTAGACTTTACATCCATTTTATAAACTTTATAATTCTTGTAAGCAGCATAAGCAAGAAATAGTCTAACTGCTTCAATTCTAGCAACAGGGGCGAAATTTTCTTCAAAATCAATACCTTCCATTTGAGAGCACCCTTTGCATACCAGTCTTGCCTTATTCCAGACCACTTCACATTCTTCATTCAACTTGTTTCTGAATACCCACTTGGTACCAATCACATTTTTGTCTTTAGGCATGGGGACCAGTGTCCATGTCTCATTCTTTTCAATCTTTGCTAGCTCTTCCTTCATAGCTTCCAACTAGTGTTCATCTTGAAAGGCTTTAGTGACACTCTTAGGTTCAATCTTGGAAATTCGACAATATTCTTCAATTTTTCTTCTAGTTTGCACTCCTTTGCTCTTATCTTCTATGATTTGACTTTTAGAGTGATTCAACTTTACATACCTTGGAGTCTTGGGACTTTCTCAAACTTTTGTGTCTTTTGAACTTTCTTCTACACTTGCACTTGTTTGTGCTTCCTAACTGACTTGGTTTACTGGAGCAACATGTGGTTGCTTCACCAGAACATATGGAACAATTTGAAGTAGATTCAGTGTCTTAAGTGTTTTTCCCTTGATTTGTGTCATCTTCATCTGAATCGTAACTGCAATGTCTAGATGATTTGACAGAGTCCTCATCAACTTTGACATTTGCACTCTCAACAATCTTTCTCAGTCTTTTGTTATAGCACCAGAATTCCTTACTCTTGGTGGAGTAACCTAGGAAGATTCCTTCATCACTTCTAACATCAAATTTTCCTATATCATCATCTCTCTTGATATAATATTTGCTTCCAAAGATCTTGAAGTACTTAATAGTAGTCTTGTGACCAAACCATAGTTCATAAGGGGTCTTACCAGAATTACCATTCATATTCACCTGATTCAAAGTATACACAACAGTACTTAACGCTTCACTCCAATACATCTGAGACACATTTCCTTCCATCATCATTGTTTTGGTAGCATCCAGAATATTTTCATTCTTCCGTTTTGCAACTCCATTTTGTTGAGGGGTTATGGGAGCAGATAATTGTCTTTTAATTGCATGCTCTTCACAATAAGAGTTGAACTCCTTGGAGATGAATTCACCACCTTTGTCGGATCTTAGGCACTTAATTTTCAAACCTTTCTCATTTTCTGTCATATTATTAAAGTTGTTGAACTTATCTAATGCTTCACATTTTTCTCTCAAAAAGGAAACCCAAATCATTCTAGAGTAATCATCAATGACCAGCATAAAATATATTTCTCCATGAATACTTCGAACTCTAGAGGGACCACAAAGATCAGTATGTAATAGTTCCAACACATTATTTGAATGAAATTGTTTGCTTCGGAAGGAGACTCTATTTTTTTTACCCATCTGACATTCTTTGTAGATTACATTAGCAGGCTTCACTAACCTAGGTAGATCTCTTATTGCTTGAGTAGTACTTATGTTGATAATGTTGTCAAAGTTTACATGACACAACCTCCTATGCCACAACCAAATTTCATCTATTTGAGTAATTAAGCAACTTACACTAGTAGTATTCAAGTGAAAAAGATTACCTTTAGTTTGCACACTAGTAGAAATCATGTTTTCAGAACTCCCACATATCTTGCATTTTCCATTTTTGAACTGTAGATCATATCCTTTGTGTACCATTTTTCCAACACTTAACAAGTTGTGCTTTAGGCATTCAACATATAGGACATCATCAATATTATCCTTACCACCAAGGCTAATAGAGCCTCTGCCACAAATCACACCAGCATTGTTGTCTCCAAATCTTACAACCCACCACCGTCATATTTCTCTAGACTCACAAACTTACTCTTATCACCGGTCATATGATGTAAGCATCCACTGTCAATGACCCACTCATCCTTTTCTTCAATTTGGGCTGCAAGAGCTTTCTCATATTTAGTGGATTCAATAGCCATAGGATTATCTTCAATGGTAGCAATGAAATCCCAATCATCTTCTTTTGCATTGTCTTTATCAGAATCATCATTAGTCACTACTTCTTCAGCAAAGTAGCATTTCTTTTGGAATCTAGGTTTTCTAGGCTTAGATCTAGGAACTCTTTCAGGTTATCTTGATGCAAAATGATGTATTTTACTATAGGAAAAACATTTAATAGGTAATACATCCTCATACTTACCTTTTCCTCCACCTTCTTGCTTTGCAATTAGTGCTTCCAGTTCTTCTACCTCTCTTTCTTGGTCTTCAAGTTGTTTCAGTTCTTCATTGTAATTGGATATCATTCTGGAGCTTTCTCCTAGACTATATCTATGCTTGTTACTTTTAGATATATTAGCCTTAAAAGAAAATTCATTTTTTGGTGTGGATTCACCAAATTCACTTATTTCAAAAGCAGCAAGCTTGTCGATTAGTGTATCTCTTGTCATCTTGTTCACATATCTAAACTCTTCAATGGCATGAACCTTCATTTTGTAGGAGGGAGGAAAGGATCTGAGTATTTTGGCCACAATTTCATCCTCATCCACAGAACCACCAACACATGTAATTCCCATCACTATCTCATTTACTCTTTGCATAAAAGAAGTGATATTTTCATCTTCTCCCATCTTCAAATTCCCATATTTACCTTTCAAGCTATGTAGCCTAGCCATCTTCACATGTGCATCACCTTCATACAAAGTTTCTAGTTTCGTCCATATCTCATGAGTTTTCTGTAGACCTAATACATTAGCCATCTCCAAATCTATCAGAGAACTCACCAATGCTTCCATGGCCTTGGTATTATTTTCAGCATCTTTGATCTCATTAACAATGGAGGGACCATTCTTGGGAATAATATATTGATTTTTTGTAATCTTCTAGAAAGCATCACCAATGCACTATAGATGAAATTGCATCCTGACTTTCCACATGGAATAGTTAGTGCCATCAAATCTAGGATTTTCCTTCTTGAATGTTTCCATTCTGGATCACCTCAAGCTATTAAACTTCTTCAGAGTAACCTGGCTTTGATACCAATTGTTGGAAAAACAAGGGCAGATAACTGAGAGGGGGGGTGAATTAGTTGTCATAGAGATTTAAACTTAACCAACTAAACTTAACCTTAATCTTAGATCTGATGAATAAGCAATTAACCATAAGCAATTAACACATCAGAGAGACAAGAACACAAATATTTTTTTACATGGAAACCCTGTTAGGGGAAAAACCATGGTGGATGTTAGTCCAAAAGATTATAGTTTGCTAAAAGTATAATGAGAAATAACAAGGGGAATGCACATGCATTTAGGCACATTTCCTAGAGCTCACTGCTCAATTACAAAAGTGGCTCACTGCCCAACAAAGTTGGATTAAAAAATCTAGAGGGTATGAACTGAGAAAATAACTTCTACTAAAGCCTGATTATAGTTCCAATTAGGCTCAACACTTCTTCACACTTCACACAATCTTCTTCACACTTTGCTCAATAATTATATTCACACATACACACATAGTAGCACATGAAGCATACATTCCACTGATCACACAATTGCTCTTATATATCTTCTATAGGAGATTTCACCACATCTTCATTAGCCAAGAAAAATAAAATATATTTGCAATGTCGGCCCAGATTAACAACTAGATTTTTAATGTGAATCCACCAAGGTCGGCCACAACATAGTGGAGACCCAAATTAACATCTCCAACACAAAAAGACTTTGATTTATTCTTCCTCAAACATCCAAAACACGCTACCACCATCATGTCAGCCAAGAATAAGAAAAAACGAACATGCACAAAAATATCTTCAACCATGAGCACACAGATCAATGTGGACGTACCACAAAGATAAAGAATGAAATAGATGCATCTAGGAACACCAAGAAATGACAGAGAAGAATCCACAACAACTTAAATAACCAAAATCATACAAACTTCATTCAAGAGCATTGAGAGACAACAAAAATACTGTCGACCACAACACACTCAAAACTTCACACCTCTGAAGCTTCGGTAGATGATCTAGACATACTAAAAAATAAACCATTTGATCCACATTAGCTAATCTTTAACATACAAAACCAAATTCCTTTATGACCTACATAGTTCCATTGGGAACAAAACACTTTCTCTATGATGAGTTGACTCTACATAGTCCTGCCAATCAAATACTTGAACTGCCTACAAAAACTAAGATGATCAACCTCATCCTCCCACTGCCCATCCCTCTAGATGAAAGATACCATGGTGTCAATCCTGTGCCTCTAGTAGCCTGTCTCACCAAATTGGGTCTGCTACAAAGCACCCTCATAATAATATACATATGGCATGCCATCTGCCAACTGTGGTCTCTATATCAGTGGACGGAAGACAATGACATGCTCCCATGCCCAAATCATCAAGAGCCTCATCTTGGTGCTCTCCTATAGGCAACCTCATGTAGCTGATGGTATAACATCCCCAACAGGCAAGGTCCCCAGGCATACACGATCCTGTCCTGTCCCCAATACAAGCCAATGGGAAATCCATGTCCTCGACAGTCACCTCCAATTAATGTTGCCAATAGAGCATTGAATCACCCATAGTGCTCTAATGAACTCCTAGCGAATCTCATAGCTCTCAATCCCCAGCCCTGCGCCATGATCATGATAATAGGCTGTGAATGTCTGATACCGAAGATGTGGGTCGTACACTATCTGCTCTCCTCGGATCGATAGGTGAAGGATCCAATACACGTCCTCAAGGGTGACTGTAGCCTCCCCGTCGGCAAGTGGAAGGAGCAGGTCTCAAAATGCTACTGCTCGTAAAGTGTAGTCAGAAGTCCCCTATTTACTCGGATAATGGGAATATAGGTGACAAAGTAAAGTCCCAGTCACATCTGTCACCATCTCTCCCTCTCCCACAACTAGTCTTGGAATCTGTAAGTCGATGGGCTACTCTCGCACATATAAATGGGCGCTAACTGTCTCTGCACATGTCAAAACACACATCAACACCTTATTGAAAATCATCATTATCATTTATCTAACTCAAATGAATTCAAAATTTGAAATTAAACAAAGTTAGCCTTGGTCAAAGTCAAAGTTAAATGTGTCGCATTGACTTCATTTGCATCACAATAAGGTGTTTGCATCACTCTGTACTTCAATTGTGTCTTGATCTGGCGATTGTGTTGTTCCTGCTCGCGTTTGCATCACAGCAGAGCACTTGCATCACAATTTTTGGCACATGTGTCACTTTGTTCAAATGTGTCATTTAAGTTTACAAATGTGTCGCAATATTTCAAATGTGGTATTACATCCTTCAATTGCGGTGCGACTTGGAAAATGTGTTGCGGTTTTTTGCAAATGTGTCACACTTTATTGCCCTATCCTAATGACCTTGAACATTTTCTTCGCAATGCATCAAATGCGTCGAACGCGAATGTGAATGCAAATTATGCGCATGCATATGCATCGTAGCTCATTTGTTATTGAACCTAAAACCCTAAAAATGACACGAAAAAATGATGGAATGACAAAGTAAGTTAGGGGTACATACCACTGGCTCTAAGCCCTTTGGCTGTGTATAGGTCTACATGATCTCCCCATGATGCTCGGTCACTAGAATCACCTTCTTAGCCAAAGTCTTCCTCGCTCTGAGCTCTCAAATTTACTAAGGTTAAAAGTGAAAATTAATTGACTTTTACCCCATTTTCAACCTATTTATAGGGTCAAAATAACATTTGTCAAACCTTTTATTACAGGAGGCTCTTTTGACCATCTTTGAACACCTCTTTCGACTGCTTTAATCTCCTTGAAATTTGAAACCATTTGTGCCATCACTTTTTTGGTCATCAAATTGACTTATCGGGACACTTTCCAAATTTTTATGTCCCCGGGCCAAAATTTGAAAATTTTCCCGAGGGGCATAGATACTCTGTACATTTGCTGGGGCATGATTGTGATTTATTTTCTTTGTCACAATATGACATGCTGCATTATGATAGAGGGGCAAAATGTAGACACATAAAAATGACCTAGGCCTGCAAGCTCTATTTTTCACCTTTTTCTTCCTAGCATAATTAAGACATTTTAATTATGTCCTTGGTCCACCTTCGACCATTAATTAAATAATTCATAATTATTTATTTAATTAATGTCTTTCTATTCTTCATGATTATTAAATAAATACATTTTATTTATTTATTTAACATGTTACTAATTGTCTAATATCTTCCCATAATTAAATAAATTTCTTAATTTATTTAATTTTCTTTATTCATTATGTCTTCCTGATTATTAAATAAATAAATTTTATTTATTTATTTAATATGTCACTAATTCTTAAAGTCTTCTTATAATTAATTAGATTCTTTAATTTGTTTAATTATTGGTCACCTTCTCTAATTAAATAATTATCTTTAATTATTTAATTATCTTATTTGACATTTCCCTCTTTTAGTAAATCATTTAAATAAATTATTTACTGTCATGTGGCCCCACCTTTTGAATTAAATTAATTTTTTAATTCAAAATAGTCTTTTCCTTTAGAAATCAATTAATTTCTATTATTATTTGATTTTTCCAGCCACCTCTTTTTCTGTGCCAATCTTATCTCTTGTCACATGCATTGTCAACCCTTGATTTGATTTTCTAAAAATCAATCTTGTCCATTCATTTCAAATTTGACCTAATGTTGCCCTAACCCTAATTGTGGGTTGTCAAATTGAATCTTGTCCATTGATTCTAGGGAATTTGTCAACTTTTGATCTTGGCCATTCACTCAAAATTGCATTTTCTATAAAATGGCAATTTTGGTCTCATTTTGTCACCTCGTGCTATCTAGATCTTTTGCAATCTTGTCATCTCATACTCTTGCACTCTTGTCATTTTTTCAGAGGAATATTTACATTTCATTTGGAATAATTTAGACATAGTTTAGATGCTTACTAATTGCATTATAGCTTAGTATTGCATGTAATCACTCAAATCCTTCAACATTTGCATAGGGCTTGTCATTTTCATTAGATTGCTCACATCAAATCTAAGGGCAACATCACATTTGCAACAAATTGAGAAGGTATAATGGAAGTAAGCCATGGAGAATGAAGACATTTTTGGTGAGATCATTTCATTTTTTTTTCATTTTATTCCTTTGCACTTCATTATTGCTTTGGGTTTTTATGTTAATGCATTAATCTGCTAACCCTAGGAAAATTCCCATAGTTACATTATCCTCACTAAGTGATACCAATCCATAACAAGGGAAGAGAGTATTGAGAAAGCATGTGGCACCCTTTAGAGAGAGGTTGATGAGATGAATATAGAGTTAGAGGATGTGCAAATGAGTTCTCCCATGGACCTTAACCATCCTTGAGTGTCACAATTGATGAATGATGTCATAGCTACGAAGAAGAGGGAGACACCCTACCAGAGTAGATCATAACCCAAAGGGAGCATATATTAGGGTTGAGAGGGGAGCTGAGAGGACTACACACATCAATCTCAAGATTAGTTTCTCAATCTTAGTCTCACATGTCAATCTATCAACCTCCACACTCAGATATAGATCCACTAGTGTCAGAGGGCTCTAAAACCCATGCTCTAGGAGGATATATTAGATGCATTGTATAGACATTTATGATATAGACATTTATGATGTATATAGTCATATACAGGTATACAAACATCACATTTTGTTGTAGTGATGGTGCAACATGTACATTGAGAAATACATACATACATACATACATACATACATACGTACACACACACATATATGTGTATGTATATATATATATGAGATTTTTATTTGACTATGACTTGTGTTCTGACATATACTTCTAATTTCATGTATGTTATGGATACATGTTAATGTATGATTGAATTAGATGCTATCATGATTTAATCAAAAACATGTGAAACATATGATTAATCAAATATTATGATGATGTAATATGATATGATGATATTAATGTGCATGGAAATGAGAAAAATGAAACAGGATAATTAATAAAGACATTGCATATATATAAAGAAATGATTAATCTGCTAATAAGATAAATTAAGATTATAAAATAAATTGACTAACAATGCATAGAATTTAAAATATATGTAATCTTAATTCCCATTTAAATAAATTAACCATACATGTATGTATCAAACACAATGAACAAGACATGTGTTGATGAAGAAATATCATAACACAACATACTTTGATTCCATAAAAAGTTGAGTGTCATGCACATGAAACATAGAGAAATTATATAGATATTATTGATGCAAGTGCATGGTGTTGATTGGTTCTTTCAGTGGTGTACCATCCATGTTAGAAATTCCATAGGAATCAAAACCATAAATAGAGGTGATTACATATGGACCTAACCAATTAGGATTGAATTTCTCCTTTTGGTTGGGTGGTGCATTTACATTTCTCTGCTTCTCATAAAAAACAAGATCACTAATGTCGAAAGTATGAGAAATTACATTTTGATTGTAATGCTTTGATAAATATTTTTGATAAGATCAAAGATTCTCAAGGGCCTTTAATTGGTGCTCATTGAGTAAATCAAGTTGGTTCAAACATTCAATATGATAAGTGTCATCATCAATCAACCCTCTAAGGGAAAATCATAAAGATAAAATTTCAAACTCTACGGACATAATAACATTGATACCATACACAAGGTTGTACAAAGTAGTACCAATAGTCATACAAACACTTGTGTGATAGGCCCACAATACATAAGTTAATTGAGTATTCCAATCTTTACCATTCTTATTAACTATCTTATGTAAAAATTTCTCAATTATCTTATTTGATGCTTCATCTTGACCATTGGATTGAGGATAATAATGTGTAGAGAATAAATGTTGAAAGTGAAATTTCTCCATGAATTGTTTCACCTCCTTCTTCTTAAATGGCAGACCATTATTAGACACAAGGGTAAAAGGAAATCTAATGTGAGAAATTATGTTGTTTAAAATAAAGTTGTAGATTGCTTCAACATTAGTAGATAGAAGAGGAATAGCTTCAACCCAATTCGTGAAGTAATATGTTTCTTTCATGATGAAGGTGTTTCCCTTAGAAGAATGAGAGAATATCTTTCTAATGACATCCAAACCCCATGTTTGAAATGGCCAAGGAGGATTTTAATATTAATTTCTTGTGCAAGAGCTCAAATAAGAATGCTATGTTGTTGACATTGAGTACACTTCTTGACAAAGGAAAAGGAGTCTTGCTCCATCATTTGCTAATAGTATCCCATGTGTATCAGTTTGTGCACTAACTTACCAACAAATTCCCCCCCCCACAAGATGCAAAATGGGCTTCCTGAAGGGAAAGGGGTATCTTAGCCTTAGTAAGACATTGAAGAAGACTAGTGCAAGATCTGCGATAAATAATGTTAGATAGGATGATATAATGAGCTGAAAGCTTTCGTATCTAGACATGAGTATCATTATTTACATCATCAGTAAATTTTCTAGTTTTTAGATAGTTATATATGTGTGAATATCATTTTCCCTAGTCTATATATGAACACATAAGATTATCAAGTTTAGGTTTATCTGAGACAAAAAGAGAGTAGAGAATTTGGACCACAAAGTGATACACATGTGTACCATAGTTGGGACATAAAAGGGAAACAATACTTGCCATTGCATTTACTTGACATTTTCTCTCCTAGGAACATTTTCAATGGTATAGAAAGTGAAGCGACTAAGCAAGGATAAATTCAGATCTTGGTATTGATATAGCTTACACTACTTAGGTCAGTACATTCCCATGATTTGATTCACAATTAATTTAGAGTCACCATGAATATAGATATGTTTAATTTCAAAGGCTATCATGACACACAATCTAGTAATTAGGGCTTCATACTCGACGATATTATTTGTACAATGGAATTCTAATCAAAAGAAAAGAGGAATTGGATTTCCCTTAGGTGAAATTAGAACTAGACTTGCTCTAGATCCATTTTGACATCTCGATCCATCGAAATACTTTTCCCATATAGGTTCATGATTCAAAGTAAATAAATTTTCACTTGAGAACAAGTCTAGATTAGGAATTCATTAAGTGAGGGAGATTTTTGAGTGACAAACTTAAGGTCAAACTCAAACAACAACATCACCATTTTTACTAGCCTTCCAAAGAGAGTAGCTCTAGAAAAAATCTCTTAAGAATATCACTTTTAACTATTGTCTCTTCACATAGAAGATAGTGCATTAGCTTCTATATTGCAAAGATTAAAGCAAGACATTGGTTTTCCATCACAGAGAAGTGAGTTTCATAATTGACTAGAATATGGCTAATGTACAATAGACTGCTATTTCTTTACCATCATCATGTTGAAATAGTAAAGCTACTAAAGAATGAGGTTATGCTAAAATATACAATAGAAAGGGTCTATTTTGCATATTTGGCATTAGGATGGGTGGGTTAGAAAATTATCTTTTGATAGACTCAAAATCCTTTTGACACTCATCATTCCACAAAAAGTAGACACCTTTCTTCAACAAGAAAGTGAATGGAAGGGTATGGTCAACCAATTGAGATATGAATCTATAAATTTCTTGAATCTTCCCTTGAAAACTACAAATTTGAGAGATGTTCTTAGGTGGAGGCATGCTAATGATAACATTGATCTTATTTGTATTGACTTCAATTCCATGATGAGATACAATAAACACCAATAGTTTGTTAGAATCTATGTTGAAGACACATTTAAGAGGATTTAATCTCATTTTATAGATTCAAAGCCTTCCAAAGATAAGATGAAGATTTTTAATGTGATCTTAACGAGCTATGGACTTAGCCAAGATGTCGCCAACATAATCTTATAACATTTTATGAATAAAATCATGAAATATCAATAATCACACATTGATAGGTTTCTCTAGATTTTTTCAACCCAAATAACATGACTACATATAAAAAGCTACCCTAGGGGGTTGTAAAATCCTTCTTGTACTAATATTGTAGATTAATATGAATTTGGTTGTATTTTGAGAATTCATCCATAAAGGAAAGTAAGGCATGGCCTACAATAAAATCAATAATCATATCGATATTTGGTAATGGAAAATCATCTTTAAGAGAAGCCTTATTAAAATCATGAAATTCAATGCAAACATGGATATGGCCATCGGGTTTACTAATGACAACAATATTTGAGGTCCAAGATGAGTAGTCAATGGGACAGATAAAACCAAAATTTAGGAGCTTTTTTATCTCTATCTTAACTAACAAGGAAGCCTTGACATTCATTTTATGAATGTTTTGCTTGACAGGCTTGGCATAGCGACATATAATGATAATATGCACTATAGAAAATTCATCAATATTGGGCATATCCTCATATGAACAAGCAAAGACATATGGATAGTGATATAGGAGACTAGAATATGATTTAGATTCTTTTGAAGAAAGACATTTTCCAATATTAATTACCTTTTTAGAAGACTTTGGATCCATGAGGACATTAGAAGAATCTTCCTTAAGGAGAGTACTATGGTCTTTAGGATGTGCTATATACATGTTATCATCATTATAAGATAAAAAATTTTTCTCATTAACACTCCTAACAAACTCTCCAAAGTATGCTTGACTATTCAAGCAATATGGGAATCAATGCTTATGGTGATGAGAAGGAAGATCAAAATAAACACCCAAGAATTCTTCTAGAATTCATCTAAAGAGGAAAAAAAAAAGAGGAACTTCATTAGAGTTTATTTCACTTTCTATATATTTTGGATGAATATGTTTAAGAGGAAGAATCTCAATATAAATCATTATAACATTCAACCATGTTTTTTCCTTAGATATTGTGGGGTGGTATCTGATTCCAGTCTTAGGGCCATGCGAATCAGTTTCTAAAGGGACTTGAATACCTTTTTCATCACATCCACAATATTTACCACCATAATTGAATTTAGAAATAATATCAAATTGTATCCCATAATGTGATTGCAACTCCAGAGAAGTAGGAGGACTAGTATAAAGGGCATAATTAATATTATAAGTATCACCCTTCTTAATGAAGGCATAGTTATCTATTTTAGCAAAGGAAAATGATATTTTTAGAATATTTAAGCAGATTGGGTCTACTGTGTATTCTCTTATATAAGATTTAGTGAAGGCTAAAGAACCCCAATCATCACCTAAACATGCATTCAGTTTAAGAGAAGAATTATAAAGGGTAGACTTAGGGATTTATTCTATAAGAGGAGCTTCTTTGGGGACATTCTTCTCAAGGGTATCTTTTTCAAGACATACCATAGGAGTAGATGTTGACACATTAAAAGATAATGGTGGAATATAATTTTGAAATGTAGGCGTAACCAAAGCATGAATAGGTGTTGCCATTGTACACAAATGAATAGCATCAAGGTTAGCCTTGATCATAACTACCCGATTGTTAACAAAAAACTTAATGAAACCATGAAGGGTAGATGTGACCACTCTTAAAGTATGAATCCAAGGTCTACCCAAGAGAATATTATACAGTAAGGTTCTTGGCATAACATACACCATGGTAGGAATGATAATTGATCCTATCTTTAAGGGAAAAATAATAGTTCCCAGAGCTCATCAACCAATGTTATCAAAACCATGAATAGATAAAGAAGATGCAACAAGAGAAATTGAATCAAGTTTAACTTTAGGTAATATATCGAGACTATAAATATTGAGTCCCAAATCAATATCAATGAGCGTTTACCTAATGTCGATGTTATTAATATAAAAAATTATCATCAATGAATCTACATGGTTTCACACTTTTGGAGATAGGATTTCATATGGATAAAATGTAATATTTGGCAAATCCACTCAAATATGATCTATCAACACATTCACATTCATCAACGTAGTAGAAGAAGGAAAAATAATCTTTTGAAGAGCTTCTTGAAGCATACCTTGATAAGTTATGGTAGTCTAAAGAAAACCCCAAAGTGAGATCTTAGTGAGAGTAACACAAACTTTCTCAATAAGATCATACTCACTTTTGTAGACACCTGAAATTGTCCTAACTAGCAAACAACACTAACTTTCACCCATATTTCCTAAATGATTAAATAATACATTATTATTTAATTATTATCAAATTATATATTCATCTATTAATTAAGTGATTTAACATTATTTAATTAAATCATCCTCAAATCATCAATTACATCAAAAACCCTAATTTCCTCTATTAATTGAATAATATTTACATTATTTAATTAATTCACTTTTTCATCATTTTTGACTAATTAAATAAATTTCATTTATTTAATAAAGTCCTAATCTATTTTTTTTTTAAAGCAAAAGTGGAAATCCACTATAATTATATTAATAGTAAATATTAGTTTAAAAAAACCCTAGTTTAGGCGACCACACTAGCGGGAAAGAACCAGAAAGAAAACCCCCAACTATAGCTCAAGTAACAGACTGACTCTTTACATAAAAGACCAAATTACAAAGACCTCCAAATTTCTTTTACATCATACAAAATTCGCCCGAAAAACACCCATTACATTGTCGACCTAGTTATATAACAAACTACTATTGAAATCCCAATTACAATTAGAAATCCCCATTACATAAGAAAATCCACTATTGCTGACCCAATTACATTAACAAACCCAAAACCCTTTACAAGTTACATAAAATTAACATTTTTCCAAAAAATAGCAATTCCAGTACCTAGTTGATCAAAATGAAGTAGACTTGTTTCTTGCCCTTGGTGGACCATTTACAAGCTTTCTTCTTTCATTAGTTGTTTTTTTTTGGAGACATAATCATAGGATGGCACTGATTTATTTATGTCAAGAACATAACAGTAACAAAACTTTCCCTTTGCAGCTTGAGGAACATTGGAAAATTGTAGATCATGAACACATGTATGATTTCTCAAGAAAGAAATTGCATGATACTTTCTCTTGAACTCATCTATTTCCTCCTTGGAAAATGCAGACTTGTACTTGTTGAGAGCTTGATATAAATGAGCAGAGGTGTCATGCATTGTTGATAAAAGAATACCTTGAATTTTTTTTGCATATCTCTTTTTGTAAAAGATGAAATGCCTTGGGAATAAACCTCCCACTAGACCATCACCCTGGGTGAAAACATATTGTTGAACACTGCGAAGTAAAGCATCATCTTCCAAATAGGAGCTAATAAACAACTTATTAGCTATGCACTTTAGAACATTGTAATTTTGAACCAAATCCAGAATGTTTGAAAATAAAATAGATAGAAGATTATCTGGAAAAATGATCCTCTGCAAATCTGTATGCAATAACTCATCACCTATGATGAATTTTATGCAATTCAACACAAATTTACATTTAACTTTAAACACACTTTGTAGTTCTTCTTTCTCAATGCAAGATGAGAAAGGTTCTTCCCATGGCTTGATTAAAACTAGCACCTTGAAGTTTTGTGCTCGAAACTCTTTAAATCCCATTAATTCAATCTTAGCCAGAAACGTTGAACAATGAAAATAAAGCAAGTCGGCAAAGTTGCAAGCTCACTGAAATAATGAACAGTGAAAACAAAGCAAGTCGACAAGGATTTTAAAGCCAAACTTAACATGCTTTTAATGACCTTTTTTGATAATGCATTCTTGCAAGGATAACATGCTTGGGTACTCTCGAGTTTTAAAACAACTAATATTAATAGTGAGAGCATATTTATATAATGCCAGCTTTGTACCATAGCAGCTTGAAAAAGTTTAACTTTGGCTATCTGAAAAAGCCAAACACATTAAGAGTATCTTTGGGTCTCACAAACTTGAAATCAAAGATAGCAAAGTACTTGCCATTCAAATTTGGAGATTATAACCAAGCGTGTTGTCCTTACAAGAGCTGCCATGAATTTCTTAATAGATATGCACTATACAAATTTCCCAATTCAAATGTGTGAAAGAAGTACTTAGGTGCCATGATATCCTGCTTAACACATATGTTTACCTTAACCAATACAAATCAAGAACTGCAAAAAATTTCCAAAAAGATATGCTCTGTACATAATTCCCAATTCATATGTGTGGGTAATGTACTTAGATGCCATGATTACCTATATCTTGTAGTCTTCATAATGAAACATTAGAAACACATGGTGAAATAAAATCATGATTCTATAATATGACATTGCCATATGATGATATATCCATACATCAAAAAATGCAGGAATAAAGAATCTTAAAAACCAACAGATTGCCCAAACAAATAAGCTTTGAAATTTCATCTACATGACCTTAACATCTTGTTCAATTAAGTATAACAGTTGAGGAAATGTATTTAAATCATTTAAGTCATGAATTTCCCTAATCTCTGTTTTATCACTTCCCAGGCTAGCTAGGAAATCTACTACTCTGTTCTCTTCTCTGTAAATATGCGAAATAACTGAAGACTTAAGCTTATCTAGAAGTGACCAAACTTTATTTAGCACATAATTCAAATTCTAGTTTTGAACTTTCCTTGCCCTACTTGCATTAATAATTATTAATGAATCCCCTTCTATATGAATCTTTGAGAAACCCATCTGAATTGCCAATTCCAAACCTAATAAAAGAGCTTGTTCCTTTGCATAATTATTTGTGCCAATTTGCAAATGAAAAGAAGCTACTAGTACTACCTCTGATGCATTTCTAATACAAACTCTTGCCCTAGATAAGCCTGGATTACCTTTGGATGCCCCGTCAAAATTCAGTTTTACAAAATCCTTTTGAGGAGGGGTCCATTTGATTGATGTTCTATCAACCTTTTTGTTGACATTCTTAAGAAGACTTCCATCAAAAGGAAATTTGATGTGATTCCATTCTTTTAGAATAGAACTATCCCAACTCATAAAAGATGAAATAATAAGTTTCTCTCTTTGAACACACGAGTTGACCCCCTCTGATATTGCCTTTTCTATTTTCAAGAGAACTAGATCCATTGAGGATTTAGTTTTCCTAGAGATTCTCATGTTTCGTTCCCACCAAATATTCCAAATTACAAGAGCCGAAATGATGAACCAAATACATACAAAAAAGAGGACTGATACAAAACAAGCCAGGCTTGGAAAAGATCCCATATGGAGTTTGGTAATGAGATGGAAAGGTGAAGCTTGCTTTTAATAAAGTACCAACATTAATTGGCTACAATGCATTGCATAAATAGATGATCGATTGTTTCAAATTCCACTTCATATAATGGGCAAATTAAAAGGATCAACAATCTTCAATTTAACTAGATGATCACTAGTTAGAATTCCTTTTTGCAAGGCAAGCCATGCAAAAGTCCCCGCTTTTGGAAGAACTTTATTGTTCCAACAAAAGGAAAATGCACGTTGAGGTTTAGAAGAAAATTTAGATTGTGCTAATACTGCATATCCTTCCCTTACTGAATATGAGCCTACTTTTGATGCTAACCAGACTATTCTATCTAGTTTTGAAGATAAGTAGGTTGTTCTATCATTCAAAATCTTACTTAAAAGATCAAATTGTTGATTTGTTAATAGTCTAGATGGGGGTGTTTTCCAAGTTACTTTACCCAATAATGGGTTTGAATTATAGATATAATCAACAAGACTTTCACCCCACTCAACATAAAATAACACTTATCTCTTGAAGGTCTTGATTAGCCAACAACGAGGGTTTCCCATTCCATGAGTCTGCCCAGAATTTAACACTTCTCCCATCATTTACTTCCCATGATAAGTATCTTGTAATGAGGTTCTTATAATGAAGTTCCAAATAGCCAATTGCTTTGGTGGGTTTTCCATTGTAAATATTCTCATTGGGTTTTCATTATCTAGATATTTAGATTACAATTTTTTTGACCATTTGGAATTTGGATTAGTGTACATTTTCCATGCGAGTTTAGCTCCAAATGCTTTGTTTCTCCAATTAAGATTTTGAATATCTCCCCCACCTTGCTTTTTTCCTTTTACCAAACCTTCTAAAGAAATTAGTGGTATCTTTTTTCTATCATCAATATTTCCTTTCCATAGAAATGATCTTATTATCTTCTCAATTTTAGTGATAATAGAAGCAGGAGCTTTTAGGACTACTAAGGAGTAATTGGGAATTGAAGATAAGACTGATTTAATTAAAAGAATTCTTCCTACCAGTGACAACCACCTAGCTTTCCAAATAATAATTTTGGACTTTAATCTTTCAATGATCTTATCCCAATAAAAGGCTTTGTTTGACCCTTTGAAGAAAGGTATACCCAAATAGGAACATGGCAATTCTGCCTCTTGAAAACCTATTATGTTGACTATTTTCTTCTTCAAAACTTCAAAAGTATTTAAGATATAAAATTTAGACTTAGCTACATTTATCTTCTATCCAGAAGCTGAAGAATATTTGTCTAGGACTTCTTTTACTTGCTTAGCTTCCGATACTAATGATTTATTAAATAATAGAGTATCATTGGCGAAAAGAGAATATGTTATTGAGATTGATGTATTTGGAATTTGCACACCTTGCCAAAGATTCTAATTATTCCTTAAAAGAATGTATCTGCTCAAAGCTTCAACCATGATTATAAACAGGAAAGTAGAAAGGGGATCCCCTTGCCTAACACCTTGTGTGGAGCTGAAAAAGACAATTGGGTTCCCATTTATTATTACTGAAAAATTTAGCCCCAGAAAGACATGACATTATCCACCTTCGCCATTGAGAACATAAACAAAATTTTGACAAGACCTTATTAAGAAACTGTCAATTTACCTTATCGTAAGCCTTCATCATGTCTAATTTAATAGTGAAAGAAAAAATATTTGATGTTGTTATTGTATGCAATACTTCATGTGCTACAATTGCACCTTCATGAGTTTCCCTCCCCGGTACAAAACCTCCTTGTTCCTGAGAAATTATTTTAGGTATAAGAGGTTGTAATCTCAAATAGATTGGTTTTGTAAATATTTTATAGATTGTATTGCACAAAGAGATTGGTCTAAATTTAGCAAATGTTTTGGGCTCTTTGATTTTAGGGAGAATTTCTATGTTAGTTACATTAAATTGCTTGAACATGATTCTCATTCTCCTAGATTCTTCAAGTGCCCAAAATAGCTCAAAAATTATGAATTCCCAACATTTCTAAAAAAATAAAGCCGTGTAACCATCTGGTCCAGGAGCTTTTTCTGGTGGAAGCGAGAAGAATACATATCTCAATTCCTCCAAGGTGAATGGTCTCATCAATAGATTATTGTCCTAATTATTGATTAGATGAGGAACTGTGGCTAGAAGATCACTTTCATTATTGATTTTGTTTACATCAACTAATTGAGGGGTAGAAAGAAGCTCTAATAAGAATTTAATGCCTTCATTATTGATATCTTCTTCCTTTGTTAACTAGTTTCCTGAGGCCAATTCTTGAATTGCTTGAATTGATTTAGATGCCTTTTTGATTTGTGCAGAAGCATGAATTTTTTTTGTGTTGCAGTCACCCTCCCTTAACTAGATTGCACATAATTCTTCCCATTCTTCTTGTAGTGACTCTTGTTTATCATACAAATCAACATTCATACCATTTTGAATTATATAGTCATGAACAACTGTAAGCTCTTAAACACTAAATCCTTTTGTTGAAAAATATTTTTGAAAACTTGCTTATTCCAAATCTTTATTTGATGCTTTATATGAACCAATTTATTGTAAAATTGGAACATTTTAGTCCCTTCCTCATATGGGGAATTCACCCACCATTGCTTGAGAAGATCTACAAGCTGGAGATGTCTAAACCACATACCTTCAAATTTGAATGGGGATTTTATCCTTGAAATGGTTATGTCTGAGATGTCTAAACTGATTGCATAATGATCAAAGCATGGATATGGCAATATATTTGATTTTAACTTAGGTGGTGAGATGAACCAATTAGGCGAGACCAGGAATCTATCTATCCTTTCTGCTATTTGCAAGAAATATTTTCTTTTGTTAGTCCAAGTAAACTTTCCAGATTTTGGTTGAATGTCCCTTAAAGCATTTGTGAGAATGAAATGACTAAAATCAACCATTACCCTAGGCGAAGGGATAATTCCAACACTTTTTCTTCCAATGAAGTTATTGCATTAAAATCTCCTACAATGATAAGATTATCATTATGGATTACACCAATTTTCCTAGAGATTTCATCCCACAAGTTTTTCTTGTCTAATGTAGAAGTAGGTCCATAAATATTTATTAGCCAAAAAATGGAGATGGAATTTTGTTACTTCTACAAGTTTCTGTGAGTTTTCATTTCTATGAGATTTGACATGTACTAACTTTGGATTCCATAACACTAATAACCCACCTGAAGCTCCTTGGGCTGGGGAGTGTGTGAAATCCCATCTCTGCCATTTTTTTTATTGATGATTCAAAAACTTCCATTGAGGTCTTGGTTTCTTGAAGAAGAAGAATGTCTGCTCCACAAGGATCTATTATTTTCTTGATTCGAGCATGCTTGTCAGGGGCATTAATGCCCATAACATTCCATGAAAGGATCCTCATTGACCCTGAGGAGAGTAGCAAGCTCTCCTCAGTTTCTTGTTTGTTTGTTGCACCCATGCTTCTATCTACTCCTGCATTTTAGTGAAGTTTTATTTTCTTCCCCCCTTTCTTGATGATTTCTTCACTATAGGATGTAATGGAGACTAAGAAAACATTGAATAATTAGTAATTGGAATTTTCCCCACTTCACCCTTTTCCTGATCCTCTAATAAAATTGCTTGGGTTGATTTCAATGTTTGTGAATTTTCCTGAGGATGTTGAATTCCTTCTTTATCTGAGCATTGATATTCCAACAACAAGTTTGCAACCTTGTGATCATTAGAGACAGATTCCTGAACCTCAAAAGACTTTCACAGAGAATGAATGAATTGCATACCACCTTCCCATAAACCTTCATCAACTACAATTTCATCAAATATATCTGAGCCAACTGAAAACAACACCTTTTCAGCTAAAAGCTGAAGCTCAATATCCAAAGGATAACTAGTTGTGGATAGTGTCAGACACTCATTATGATTAGAACGTATACTTTCACTACTGTTCAAATGATACTTTTGTGTATTATCTTTGAGTGAGCAAGAAGAAAGATAATCATTTATGCCTTGAAACATTAGCTTCTTGACTATGTCTGATGCCTAATTCTCTTAAGGTAACTTTTCCATGGGAGAGTATAAGTTAAGGGAAAGGCTAGAGACAACTTGCATTAAGTTCCATATGTTATTTGGCACTTTCAAATTCATTATGACCTTTTTTTTCTTGATGGATTTGCATAGATCTTCAATTCCTTAGTTTCCTTTACCCGCTTTCTCTTATGGGGAGTATACTCAGGTTTGTTTTTCAATCTAATTACTAATGCTAGGGGAATCTTAGCGACAAATGGATTGCTCATTTTGATTACATTTTTCCAGATCATCCATTCTTTTTGCATTAAATAGATGAGCAGATTGAGGAGGCCTATTTTCAATTGAACACTAAGAATGAGAGTGGCCAAAGGTGTGACAAAGCAAGAAAGTGGATTCCATGGATTCAAAGATAATTTGTTGATGCCACTTTCCAATTTTTGAAATTAATAATATTTGATTTGGGAATTTTTTTTCCACTTCCATTAAAACACATGTTCTAATGGTTTTGAGGAATTTTTAAAGAAATGTTTATCATGCATAAGAAAGATTCCTATTTGATTTGTTAATGATTCAATTATCCTCAATTCTCTGTATTCTAATGGAAGAGTGGGCATTTGAAACTAGAATGGGAAAAATTTGAAAGAGGCATCTTGAGGTTTAAAATTTGGAATCTAAGGTTGAATGCTTAGACTTGAACCTTGATATACCCAAGATTTAATTCTAAAAACAAAATATTTGCCTTTTTTATTATCAAATATGACAAAAAAAATACCCTGCTCTTTATCCAAATAAAAAACTTGTTGCATGCTTTCCCAATCTGCATAAAGTAAATCTTTTAAATCATTTAATGACATTGAGATTCCAAAAATTACAAATTATGGCCTTGTCCCAAAGATCTTGGATTTGTGGATGAAGCATATCCTCTAGAAACATAATTTTAATTACATTATCTCCCTCTACATGGTGAGTATATGTCTTTTGTTTAGTGGAAGGAAAACAAGTTTGTTCTTTCTACAACCTGGGCTCTTTGGGCCTCCAAATTTTTTTCAAACCCCCTTTATTTCTCGAGCTCTTTCTCTTCTTATTCCTTGATTTTTTCTTCGCCGATACCTTTTTATGAACTTAAGATTGAGGGTGGACTCCATCTATAGAGAGATTTTGGAATGAAGGGAGCACCTTTGCTTTGTCAGTTTGGAACATTCGAGGTTTTGTGAAAGGCTCTATCCTTAAGAGCCACCTTTGAAAACCCTCGATGAATTTGTGAACTACTAGGGTTTTCTTTTGTCGTACCTATCTTCGCATTTCAGCCAAATCCCTTATTTTTCTCCTTAGCATGGGACGACTGCAAAACCTTAAACCGATTGTCTGTATGCCTTGAGGGTATTCCATTGTGTGGTGAGATAAAGTCTGCTTTGACTTCATTAAATGACCATTGAAGGAAGGCCAAATCTTTCTTTGGAGCCCTAGCTTGAAAATCCCTATTATGCAATTTGTCCCCATGAAAAATATCTACAATTTGTTGGCCATTCCTGTTCAAAACCCTATGAGGAGGCACTAGATGCCAATTGGGATGCACAAATTGGTGCCTACCCCTTTGAGCAGAGTACTTAGAAGATGTGGATGCATGATACCTTTCTAGGTCACCCGTTGGACCTTGAGCTCAAGAAAGCTAGTTCCTCTGCAAGTTTCTAGTATGAGGATGGTGAAATCTATCATTTTCTACAGTATAGCCGTTAGGCTGCCCTGGTCACTTAGTAGCCATTTAATTTAGAATTTTTTTTTTCTTCCTTAGTCCTAATCTAACTTTATTCCTCTTCATTAATTAAATAATTCCAATTAAGTCACTAATTTACCTCATTCCCCTAAATCAATTGAATTATTAAAACTTAATATTTTAATTAAATCACTTTCTCATGAACTTGAATAATTAAATAAATTCTTCAAAACATCATCAAAAGGGTCAAATCAAACAAATACAACTTTGTTTGCAAAATTCAAACATGATTTGCACATTCAACTCAAAAAGATTAATTAATTAATTAAATTAATTAATTATCCTCACCCACTTTCATGATTGAGCAAATTACGATCCTATGATTGCTCGATTTGTAAGGCTGACTGATCCATCTATTCCTAATTAATCAATCTATTCTTCAATTCTATAGATTATTCAATCTATTTCCTTAATCCCACTAAACATTCAAATTGATTTCTTTAATCACATGATTATGTAATCAAAATACATTGATTATTCTCATCTAAATCCTCTCAATAGTTTTCAACTGTTGATTAGGATATTCTACTATGCAATCTCAAGAGTTCATTTTGAAACACAAATTCTATATAACAGCCTCATTTCTTCTAAAAAATGATCAAAGAATCAACATCATTTGCACAAAAAACTAATGAAAAAATAACAATCGACCTTTTGAAGCTTTACACATATATTTGATCAACGACATTGCACGTTCTTGAAGCTTTTGCTATGCACAATGGAGGCTCCACATTGATAAGAACAATCCAATATCTTTGCGAACTCACTCTGAAACGTGATGGTAACACTAATTTTATGAATCCATGTTATGTTTTCTCTTTTGATTTTGTTTCTTGAAATCATTTATTTTGTAGTTTTATTTCATGAGTAATGGGAATGAATCATAACTTTTTGTTTGAATTACATTAGTTTCCATTCATTGATTTGATCTTATTTTCATCTCCCAGTTTCCCTGTTACACATTCTGGCATGCCTAGTGGGACCACGGTCCTTAGCACTAATTTTTTATGAGCAAATTTTGAAGTTGCAGGTTCTAGAAACGTACTGGAAAAGTTTTCACGCATAGGCTACATGATTTTTTTACAGTCAACCTATTGTTTTTACTACAATCACACTTTTCCTAATCACATTTGTCATTTTTGACACTTTTTCTAAAATGACAAGGGCACACTTGAGTTTTTCAACGGATTCTGCTTAAAAAACAGAAGCCACTTTTGACTTTTCTAGCCTCACTTGCTTTTGACAAGGCCACTTTTGCTCAAAATTTTGCTTTCACTCTATTAAATTTTTGTCTGAAAGTTGCAAATTAGTTTTCAATTTCTAACATCAAATTTTGCTTGGTTTAGATTTTTTAATGGTGGTAATGTCATTTATGCAGCCCTTGTAGGATATGGAATAGGTTACATGAAGCAAATAACTAACACATTTATTGCAAAGAAGGAAAACAGTCGATATTTTCAAATTTTCAGAAGCTTTTAGATTAAGAAATTTTAATTTGGTGTTATAAAAAGAACCCCACAAACCAAATGCTTTCAATTGGTTCTCTTAAATTAATTTTTCAAAGCTTTCTAGCCTAGCAAAAACTTCATTTTGGTGCTTAAAAAGAGTTTTTCAAAGCTTTCTAGCTTAGTAAATTCTCTCAATTGGTGCTATAAAAAGAACCCCACAAACCAAATGATTTCAATTGGTGCTCTAAAATTAATTTTTCATAGTTTTCTAGCTTAGTAAAACTTCATTTTGGTGCTATTAAAAAGAACCCCAAAAATCCGCACGCTTTCATTTTGGTGCTCTAAAAATGATTTTCCAAAGCTTTCTAGTTTAGAACAAACAATTCCTTTTTGTGCTCTAAAAAAAAATGTTTGCTTTTGACCAAACAATTTCAATATGTTGACGAAACTATCGGTTTACTTTTTTTAACTGATTAAGACAAGGCTTTAGAAACGCTTCAATTTTTTTTTTAAATGAACAAATTTGTTTTGGTTGTACATTGTGATACTTCTTGAAGTCTTAAAATATTTGAAAATGGTGCACATAAAAAGAACAAATTGCTATCTTGTACACACTTTTATTTTCATTTTACTTTATTTTATTTTTTATTTTTATTTTCATTTTTCTTGAGGCTTAAAATAAACATTGCAATGATGTGTATACTATGTATTATGTGTTTGGAAAACTATGACGAGGGAGCAAACCTGAGAAACATAAATAATGAACACAACTAGCAAACTTTATTATTATTCAATAATGCAAATCTTACATGCAGAGGATCTCAAATCCTCGAGCTCTGCAATACATGCAAATTATAGAAGTTTCAGAAATTACAAAAATAATAGAAGTTCCCCTTTCGCAACATGTGAACTCTTTTTCCCCAAAAAGCTACAAAAATCAGAAAAATCCCCCCATAAATAGCCCCTTTTCAGTTTGGAGCTAAAAACAATATTCGAGTTATGATTTTTGGATGTTTGGTGCCAAGAATTATAATTTGAAATTCAAAAATCAAAACACCATTCAAAAATTAGCACATTTTGAAAGTATACCAACTTCTGAGAGCCATAACTTTTGATCTGGGACTCCGTTTTTCGAACTGTTTGAACCATCGGAAAGGTCTTGGAGTCAAGAACATGCTCAAAATTTGTGATGCCAATTTTGGAAAGTTTTTGGGCCATTTTAGGGTTGTTTAGTGCCTCAAACCTAATTTGGAAGGTTTTTAGGTGCTTTTCTGGGAGACTGAAACTGCAATATCTTTCAAACTGGGAATGCTCTCGGCCTGATTCTTTCACCAATCTTCTTATTTTTCCATTCTAAATCCTCCCATATAATTTTTGTTCCAAAACACCTTCAAATTCCAATATTTGCTAAAAATAGCAGTTGACTAGAAAAAATAGAAAATAAGAACTGAAAGTGGGGATTTACATAATGACGAAAAGGGTATCCAGAAATGAAAAAACATCTACAAAAAGCTAACCAAAGGAAATATAAATACAATGCATATTTTTGGGTGATGCAAGATTGCCCTTACACCATTGGATGCTCCTGCATTAGACACCCAGGGTAATTTGAGAAGTGACCCTGTCACGTCTCAGATGGTTGAGGAAAACCAAAATGGTCAACCTCTGCCTTAGACAACCAGGATGAGTCTTCCATAGACCTTCCTCTCCACTTCACTAGATATTCTTCATATTGCCTATTTATAGTACTCCTTCCCACACGGCTATCCAAGATTGCTTCAATCTCCTCCTTCTCTAAAGTAGATGTTGGAATGCCACACTATTCCATTGCTGGTACTTCCTTTGTGCCACCTTCATAATACTCTATCAAATCCAAAATGTTGAACACAGGGGAAATTTTGACTCCATCCGGCAACTCTACCTCATATGCATTCCTTGAATCATGCCTCTTCAAAATTTTATAGGGGCCGAACTTCATCTTTAATTTTTTATAGGTTCCCATTGGAAACCTTTCCTTCCTTAAGTGGACCATCACTTCATCACCTACCTGAAACTCCATATTCCTCCTCTTCTGATCTCCTTAGCCTTATACTGCATATTCATCTTATTGATATGTTCTCTTGCCTCCTCATGTACATTCTTGATGTGCTCTGCAAAGTCTTCAGCTTCGGTACTAATCTTTTTCTCTTGGTCAATCTTCCTCAATTCTGGAGTGGTCATGGGACTGCCTCCATACACAATCTGGAATGGTGATCTACCAGTGCTTTTGTTGATAAAATTGTTGTAAGAAAATTCTGCCTAGGGTAATATCAAGTCCCATCCCTTAGGTTTACATCCTACCAAGCATCTTAGTAGGTTACCCAGACTTCTTTTCACAACCTCAGTCTGCCCATCAGTTTGTGGATGGTGTGCAAAACTGAACTTGAACTCTGTCTTCAACTTTTTCCACAAGGTCCTCCAAAAGTATCCCACAAACTGTATCACAATCTAAGACTATACTCTTTGGCAGACCATGTAGCCTCACTACCTCTCTGAAGAACAAGTCAGCAATGTGGACTGCATCATGGGTCTTCTAGCATGGAATGAAATGCACCATCTTGGAAAATATGTCAACTACCACAAACACTGAATCATTCCCTCTCTGCGTCCTTGGAAAACCAAGAACAAAGTCCATACTTATATCTTCCCAAGGCCTCTCTGGTATAGGTAAGGCTAATACAACCTTGTATTATGGCTCACTCCCTTAGCCATCTGACACACCCTGCAACTTTGCACAAACTTCCTCACATCTTGTGACAACTGCAGTCAATAATAGTGCTCACTAATAATGGCAATAGTCTTATCCCAAATAATAATGTCCTGCCATTCCTCCACTATACTTCTCCTTTATCAAGTTCTCCCTCATGGAACTCCTTAGAATATACAATTGGATTCCCTTAAACAACATGCCATCCTAGATTATGAAATCCATCCACTTCATCCTGTCAACTATAACAGGCTCCTTGCAAGCTTTCCAAGCTTTTGCAAAATCAGGATCTTTAGGATATAACATCTTGAGTTCATTGAACCCAACCAATTCAATCTACATCTCTGTCAACAATGTCTACCTCCTACTTAAGGAATCTGCAACCCTATTCGACCTTCCACTCCTATGTTTTAAAACAAAGGTATAGCTCTGTAAAAATTATACCCATTTTATATGCCTCTAATTTAATTTTCCCTGACTATTCAGGTACTATAATGCTTGGTGATCAGTAAACAAACCAAACTCCTTCAACAACAGATAATGTCTCCATTTCTTTAATGTTTGAACTATTGCATAAAATTTCTGATCATACACAGAATACTTTCTCTTTGCATCATTTAACTTTTCACCGAAATAGGCAATGTGCTTACCTTCTTGGCTCAACACTACTCCAATGGCACAACCACTGGTGTCACAATCCACCTGAAATTCCTTATTGAAATCTAGGAGAGATAAAACTGGTTGCTCTATCACTTTCTCTTTCAATAGATCAAAACTCTTCGATGCTCTAGTGCTCCACTTGAACTCTTTTCTATCCCTTCTCAATGTTTCAGTCAGGGGTGCACAAATACTACTGAAGTTTCTAATGAACTTTCTGTAAAAAATGGCCAAACCATGGAAAGATCTCACCCCAATAAGAGTTCTTGGGGTTGGCCATTCCAGAATAGCCTTCACCTTCTTTGGGTCCGTCTTGAGACCTTTTGTCGAGACAACAAGCCCCGAGTACACTAACTCCTTCACAAAACTACATTTCTTCAAATTAATCAACAATTTCTCTTCTCTCAACTTTTAAAAGACTCTACGAATATGCACCAAATGCTCACCCAAGGACTTACTGAATATCAAAATATCATCTAAGTACACAATAACAAAATTCCCTAGAAACTCTTTCAATACCTTGTTCATGAGTTGCTTGAATGTGCTCGATGCATTGGTTAGCCCCAAGGGCATGACTAACCACTCGTACATGCCCTTTTTGGTCTTGAAGGAAGTCTTCCATTCATCTCCCTCCTGAATCTGGATCTGGTGATATCCGCTCTTCAGGTCAATCTTTGTGAAGTACTGCGCTCCACTCAAATAGTCCATCAAGTCATCTACCTTGGAGGGGGAAATTGGTATTTGATTGTTATCTTGTTTATGGCTCGGGAGTCTGTGCACATTCTCCACTCCCCATCCTTCTTCGGTGCTAGTACTGCAGGTACTACACATGGACTCAAACTCTCTCGAATCAAACCCTTTCTCAACAACTCCTGAACTTGTCTATTTAACTCCTCATTTTTTGTAGGAGTCATTCTGTGAGCTTCCTTATTTGGCAAGCTAGCTCTAGGGATCAAGTCAATCTGATGATTAATCTTCCTCACTAGTGGTAAAACCTTAGGCACATTATTAGAAAAAATCTCTTGAAACTCACCTAATAACCCAAAAAATTCTACTGGCACATTCCTACTATCCTCTCTATCCATTCAAGGAATCAATGCATAACATAGACACAAATGCTTCATGCCTTCTAATAATTTCCTTCCATCAACATAACAAACCCTAGCACTACTGCATACCTTTTCTTTAGCCTCCTTTAGGGGTTTCAGCTTATGGTAGACTCCATCCTTCATCAAGGAATAAGTGTTTTCATGGTCATCATGTATAGCTTTCCTGTCGAACTGCCATAGCCTCCCCAACAACATGTGACATGCATCCATGGGGATTATATCACAGAGTACCTCATTGCGATAGCTCCCAATTTTGAACTTCACCAGGCACAGCTCATTGACTAGAACTCTATGATCTTTCTGTAGCCAAGCAATCCGATACAGATGTGGATGCCTTTCCCTTTTCAACTTTATTTTTGCAACCATCTCTTCTGACACCAAATTATTGGTACTCCCACTGTCAATAATGACATCACAACATTTTCCTTCACATTTGCACCTTGTGTGAAATAGATTCTTCCTCTATTTTGGCTCCTTCTCTTTAGTCACCAGGGCTCTTCTCACCACTAGGGATTCTCCCCTTTCAACATCATCTGAATGCTCAGATTGAGCCTCCTCATCTGCATGTGCAACCCTTCCATGGCCTTTTGGTATTTTGTCTATCCTTTCTTGGTGTTGTGGACATTCATAGGCTTGATGCCCTTCTTCCCCACACTGGAAACAAGTTCCTCTAAAACCACCTCTTCTAGATCCTTGTCCAGATCTACCTCATCCTCTTCCTCTTTGATCACCATTGTTTTGATCATGAGGGCAATAGAAATTATCACTCCTCTATCCTTGGTTGGTACCCACATCTCCAATTTTCTTCTCATCCTTATTTCAGCTTCCAGAAGATCTTCCACCACCCTTTCCGCTTTGACCTCCTCTTCCTTTTTTCTTGTTATCAAACCTTTTGTTCAGATTTTCTTCAACTTTTAGGGCAAATTGATATGCATCCTCAATGGTGGTCATTCTGACCGGGCTTAACTCCTCTTGAATGCTTGGTCGTAACCCATTAAGATAACGGGCTACCTTCTCCTTGTTAGCCTCTGCATGTCCCATTCTGATGATCATCTTGTGAAAATATTATGTGTATTCCTTCATAGATATACTTCCTTGCTTCAACCCTTGCAATTTCTTCAGTAGATCTAACTTATAGTCCACTGGTATGAACTGCTTCTTCAGTTTCTCCTTCATGTGATCCTAACTGTTGATCTTTCCTTTCCCTCTTCGATTTCTCTCCAACTAGACCTCCTTCCACCAAATATTGGCATGGCCCTTTAGCTTCATTTTTGCAAACTTAACCCAATCTAGGTCTTCTACTTCTTCATACTCAAAATATTCTTCTAGCTCGTTGATCCAATCGATCAACTCCTCTGGCTTCAAACTTCCAGAATAACTGGGGACTTCTATTATGGGTCTTTTTTCGATCTTTGAAATGGCCCTAATCAGCTGCATTTTCTCTTGATCAATCACTTCTTCTTCCTCTTCTACGTCTATATATTCCATCTTCTTCATCCTCACTTTCTCCTCTTCTTCCTGGGTTTAACCCTCTTCTCATTTGTTCCTGTAATGCATCAATTTTTCTCTGGAGGGCTTTGAAACCCTCGGTCGCCAATGGATCTCTTCCACTAGCATTTCTGCCACCTCTGGCACCACCACGCCTACTAGGCATCACTCTTGGAGGCATCTTGAATAACTCAAACCCACAACCGTAGTCCTGGTGCGAACTGCCTCACGATTGGAAATCTGTCCACACGCTCAATAAAAACCGCTCTGATACCACCTGACGAGGGAGAAAACCCGAGAAATAGAAATAATGCACACAACTAGCAAGCTTTATTATTATTCAATAATGCAAATATTACATGCAAGGGATCTCAAATCCTTGAGCTTTGCAATACATGCAAATTACAAAAGTTTCAGAAATTACAGAAATCATAGAAGTTCCCCTTTTGTAGCATTTGAACTCTTTTTCCCCAAAAAGCTACAAAAATCAGAACCCCCCCCCATAAATAGCCCCTTTTTGGTTTGGAGCCAAAAAACACATTCGAGTTATGAGTTTTGGCAGCTTGGTGCTAAGAATTACAATTTGAAATTCAAAAATTAAAACACCATTCGAAAATTAGCATATTTTGAAAGTATACCAACTTCTGGGAGCCCTAACTTTTGATCCGAGATTCCGTTTTTTGAACCGTTTGAACCGTCAAAAAGGTCTTGGAGTCAAGAATGTGCTCAAAGTATACTACACCAATTTTGGAAAATTTTTAGGGTGTTTCAAGGCTATTTAGTGCCTCAAACCTAATCTGAAAGGTTTTTAAGTGCTTTTTTGGGAGACTGAAACTGCAATATCTTTCAAACCGGGAATGCTCTCGGCCTGATTCTTTCACCAATCTTCTTATTTTTCTATTCTGAATCCTCCCATATAATTTTTGTTCCAAAACACCTTCAAATTCCAATACTTGCTAAAAATAGCAGTTGATCAAAAAAAGCAGAAAAATAGAACTAAAAGTAGGGATTTACATAATGACAAAAAGGGTATCCAAAAATACAAAGACATCTACAAAAATCTAACCAAAGGAAATATAAATGCAATCCATATTTTTGGGTGATGCAAGATTGCCCTTACACCACTGGATGCTCTTGCATCAAACTAGGTGTCTATTCTCTCCCCTTGTGCATTTTTGGTGATCTTGGGTGACAAAAAACATCTTGAGTTTCACACATTGTTTACATTTTAAAGCATACCTTTAGAGGGCCTTCCTCCCGATTTGTGAGAGAGAGCAACCCAAGTGATACTTTTGTTTTGGTCTGCTATATAAACAACTACGGGTGTGATTAAAGTCATCAACCACCTGGTGCATATGTTCTATACTGATGAAAGTCTCCCTTAGTATCCGTGAGAAATATAAAAACCTGGAAGAGCTGGGAGACCTCTTAATTGAGTGAATCGTTCTATGTATAGACACCAAAAAAATTTCCAAAACATGACTAAGAACCAATGTTGTAGAAGCCACCCCTTTTCAACCAAAAACATTCTTTGAAGTGGTGCATCAGAACTTTGATTTTGAGAAGTTACTTACCAAGTCTAACTTACGGTTGAGCTTAAAAACCTCTTCATTCATTGCATGTAAAATCATCCCTTTAAGGCATGTGGTAAACCCACCTAAAGGATGTGTCTATTCCTAAGGTGTAAACTATTTTTACGAAGTTTCCAAAATATTTTGGTTACTTTGAAACATCAAATATTTTCTTGTATTAAAATGAACACATCAAAATAAGCATTTAACATGGTTCTCAAACATCAAACCCTTTTAATTTAGTGCGAAATACTTTGAAAATATCCCTATGTTTGCACTCCCTAAAAGATATCTTAAACAAATATCTTTGAAGGTTTTTGAATGTTTAGGCTCACATTTCAAGTCGCATTAAGAATGAAGGAAACCTTGGAAACTATAGCTTTTAGCACTTTGACTTCCAAGAACTTTGAGCTTTTTTTGGAAGGAAACATGTTTAATGTTATAGATATTTAGGGTCAAATAGTTTTGATTTTTGTATTGCATCATATCACTTGCCAAAATCTCAAAATAGATCAAATGAAGCTATCCAAAACTGCAAAATTCATCCAAATTGCTGCTAATACAGAAACTGGGAAACAAAATTGAACAAAGGCCACTTTTTCTTCTATTTTTGTTGTGCTTGACCAAAAAATGGCTGCACTTGCCAAAAACCTGGCACTTTTACTCTCTATCTTATGACAATTATTGATGAAAATTTAGTGCTTTTGAGAAAATTGAATGCACTTTCTCTAAAACTATTGCAGTTGCTCCTAATCTTGTTGTTGACATAGTTTCTTGACCGTAGTTGACTTTATACTAGCCACTTTTGACCAAAAAGTTCACTTTTTCCTGTACAAATCATTAGACAAAAAAATTGACACAAAGGCTGCACTTGAAAAAAAATTCCTCATTCACTTTTCTAATTTGGCCACACTTGACTATAATCTAGCTGTAGTTGATTTTTTCAGCTACTCTCTCTTCAAACCTATCACTTTTGCTTTGTCTTCTAATGAAAATCAGATAACCAATCTGAAATTGGTTACAAATCCTTTTGAGAAACAAAACAATTAGACTCCCAAACTGTGTCATAATTTACATTGGTCCATCATCCATTTGCAAAATTCAACACCTCATCCTACTTTTAGAAATCAAAATCAAAACAAACAACTTGGATCATTCTTTTAATCGAACTTCTAAGATATCAACATTTGCTTGAACCTCAAGGCTAGTTCAAGTAAATTTCCTGCAACATATCCTCTAGAAAAACAAGTGAAATATCAATCCAAGTCTTTCAAAATTTTGAGTTCCAAAAATAGCGTCATCCCAAAACATTGCTCAAACCTTACGGTCTTGAGAATCACAATAACCATATCAAAACACCAACATTTTCATCATTTCACCTTATGACCATTTGGCATCCAATTGCTCCAATTCAACAACCAAACTGTACAACACCTATCATACAACCAAACTTTAATTAAATTGAAGGAGAACATAAAGACATAATCAGTAGTTTGAGGAGCTTCATATTCAAGACAAAAGAAACACCAACCCAGTGGAGAAACACATCAAATATCCTAGACAAACAATAGCGAAAAGCCGATCTTGTAGGAGGAAGGCTCGTATTACCACCTCCTACATGGTAATAGATATCATCTTTTCAAAAAAAAAAAATCCCAAAAACAAATGTAATTTCATTTTCTCAAAGCAAAAAATCCCAAAAAACAAAGCATTCTTTTATTCCATAGTTAGAAGTCACCAAATCTTCACAAAAAAATTGGCACTTGTTTATGACAATTACAAGATCACAACATAGAAAAAACATGGAGGCCAACAAAAGTAGCACTAGCATACCCCCAACAAACACCACAAACAAAGGAAGTGACCCATGGGGTTATAGACCAAGTGACCTTGTCACTCCTCAAAAGGAACCCACCGTTAACGCAACATCAAACCAATCACCTAGTGAGGAAGAGGTAATCCATAGACAACAAGAAGCAATGGATAGATAAAATAAAAAATCCCAAGGATATGGTCATATAGGAGGTGGATAGTGAGGAAGAAATAAATGATGAAGAATTCTTCCAACATTCTAACAATCCCAAGTTGTTCAAACTAATGGAAAAACTCCCAAGAAAGGATCCAAACACTTACTTCTTCAAGTTAGCACAAAGTGGTGCTAAGTTTCTTATAGACTTTAACGGGGAAGGTCTCAAAGATCCTCACCTCATTCACATAGGAGATAACTCAGTTATGAGAGAAATTCCCAAACCATTGGAGATCCCAAGCATGCCACCAGTCTTCTTACAAGGCAAAGATCAATCAACAAACAGCCCTTTGTTTAGAAAACCGTCCCAAATCAAACAAGCAGTGATGGCCTGACATTATCAAGGAGGTCCATCTCAATATGTACCACAAGGTAACAACCCACCAATAGGACAATACATGCCCCAAAAAACTTCATATATTGACCCTTCCCAAAACATACAAAATCCACAAGAAAAATTTCCACAACAATACCATCAACAAGGTGGGCCACATGGTCCCCTTCCCAATCAACAATACCAACAAGGTGTGCCATAGGGTACCCTTTCCAGTCAACAAGGTGGGCCACATGGACCCCTTCACAATCAATAGTACCAAAAAAAAGGTGTTCCACATGGTACCCTTCCCAATTCATCCCATCAACAAGGTGTCCCACCATCCACTATCAAGGTAACCTTCAAAACAATTTTCTCCAAAAACAAGGTGTACCATAGGGTACCCTTCCCAATTCATCCTATCAACAAGGTGTCCCACAAACACATTATCAAGGTAACCTTCAATATAGTTCATACCAACCACAAGGTGTACCGCCAATGTACTATCAAGGTACCCCCCTCAACAACAACAACAAGGAGCTAACCATCCTTACATTCAACAAGGAGCTAACCCTCCTTACATCCAACAAGGAGCTAACCCTCCTTACATTTAACAAGGAGTTAACCCTACTTACATTCAACAAGGAGCTAACCCTCCTTATGTCCAACAAGGAGCTAACCCTCCTTACATTCAACAAGGAGCTAACCCTCCTTCCATCCAACAAGGAGCTAACCCTCCTTATTTCCAAGAAGGAGCTAACCCTCCTTACGTTCAACATGTTAGACTTGTCATTGCACCAAAAGATTGGATTTTCAATGCCCGATACAAGCTTCGGTTAAGAACCACAGGAGGCAGTTAGACCATGTCACAAACCCAAGCATTAGTGCTGCAAGGAATACCAAGGGTCACACCTTGCAACAATCCCCCCAACACAAGTGTGGGGTTTGAACCTATGACTAGCTCTGATACCAAGTGTTGGACTTTCCATTGCACCAAAAGATCGACTTGTCAATGCCTAATACAAGCTTCAATTAAGAACCACAGGAGGTAGTTAGACCATGTCACAAACCCAAGTGTTAGTGCATAAAGGAAGACCAAGGGTCACACCTTGCAACACAACAATGAGCTAACCCTCCTTCCATCCAACAAGGAGCTAATTCTCCTTATGCTCAACAAGGAGCTAACCCTCCTTATGTTCAACAAGGAGCTAACCCTCCTTACGCTCAACAAGGAGCTAACCCTTCTTACATTCAACAAGGACCTAACTCTATTTTAACACAACAAGGACCTAACCATCCTTTCACACAACAAGGATTTAACCCTCCTTCCACCCAACATGGTTACCAAGGTACCGTACCTACACAATACCCAACCTATGACTAAAAAATGGTAGGACAACAAGGTTACTATACACAAGATCCATAAACAAATGTACCAAAAACAAAGGTAGATATGCAACTACAAGCCATTAATCAAATAATATCAGGCATGCAAGTAGGAAAGCCAAATAATACTTCTACCCTTAAGGATATATGTCCATTTCCTTTTGATCTTTCCATTACTATGCTTCCTTTTCTAAAAAAAATTGAAATGCAAAAGTTTGAAAAATAAAAAGGAAAAGGAGATACAATAGAACACATGCAAGATTTGTTAGTATCTTGTATGGAATTGAAAAACAATGATTCTTACCTAATGAGGCTCTTTCCACATAGTCTCACTAGTCATGCTATGGAGTGGTTCTCCCATCTACCCCATTAATTAAAACTTTTGATGAACTGACTAACAAATGCATAAAACACTTCTCATTCAATATAGAATAGGACATCACCGTCACAGATTTATACAATATTAAACAGAGTTAAGGAGAATCCTTTACCTCCTACCTACAAAGAAGGAGACATAAAGATAGTATGTGCAAGTGGCCTATTCTCGACAAAGAACTGGCAGACATATTTTTTTCCAATGTCCAATCAGAATTCAGCTACCAAATCACCATGTTGTGTCCCACAAACTTTGAAGAGACCATTGATAAGGGAATACACATAGAAATGGCTCTCATAGCAAGGGGAGTGATTAAGCTAAACAACCCAAGAGAAAATTCTTCTAATTCAAATGAGAAACCTAAAATTTTGGCCAAGAATATAAATGTCACCAATGATGGGGTAGTTGATGCTAGAGTTGTGTGGAATGTACAAAATCCTAACACACCACAAAACAAACCTCAAGTTGTAGAAACAAGCTACACTCCTAATAATGCACAAAGCAATCAACTTAGCTATCCCCAAAACAATCAAGTGGTCAACCAACAGATAAATCAAGGGCAACAAAGTCAATATGATCAACTAAGGAGGGAATTCACTATATTAGGATAACCCCTTAAGACAATCATGCACAAAATCATGCAACAAAACCTCATCAAGGTCAATGATTTCCCAAACTATGAGGAGCCAAGCTTCAAAAAACCATGGTACAATGAGAAGGACTTATGTGAGTTCCACAAAATCAAAGGACATACAAAAAATAACTTCATTAGACTCAAGCATATAATACAAGACTTGATCTACAAGGGAGAAGTGGATATCGAACATTGTATTAGAAAAAAAGACCTCCAAATATACACAAATCCAATTTCAAACCATGCTAAGAAGAATAAAAAAGGAAAGGACCAAGACTATCACAATGCTAACTACACTTATGGTGACACAATTCTAGGTACCCTTTCTCAAGAAGATGACACTATGGTAAATGTATTGACTATACAAGGTAGGGACATTGAATGTAACGTAACTACCCATCGAGGGAAAGTCACAATATAAGGAGCCCCACATAAACCCATAACTAAGTCATCAAATGACTACAGTATTGTGGAATAGCTGAAGAAGACTCTCAGCTTGATCTCAATCCTAGAATTTCTAAAATTATCACCTGCACATAGGGAGATACTAGAGAAAGAATTAGAAGCATCGGTCCCTAATGACCTCAATCCAAATCAGTTTCAAGCCATGATTGGAAAAATCACAACCAATCACCATTTAGTCTTTTCTGAGAAAGACCTTCCACATAAGTAATTCCATAACCAATCTCTCTACATAAAGGTTGGTGTCCACAAAAACATGGTCAAAAGAGTGTTGATAGATAATGGTGCAAGTCTAAATATCTGTACCTTAAATTTTTTTAAATAGCTAGGGTATTCTAATGATGTAATAGAAAATAGAAAAAAGCATTACTATAAGGGAGTATGATGATCTCGAAAGAAATTATGAATGAACTATCAGGCTTCCTGTGCAGATAGGACAGACAACCATAGAAACATGTCAGGTACTAGACCTTGAGTTACCATATAACCTCCTTCTAGGATGACCTTGTATTCATGCACTACAAGTGGTTCCTTCAACATTTCACCAATGTTTAAAGTTTCCTCACGAAGCAAAGGAGGTTACATTATATGTTGATCCTGAACTCTTCCACTTTTGTGCAAAATTGGAGAAGTATAACAAAATCCAACATATACCCAACAATGACATATCATTTAATTCATTATCATATATTGACCCTTCCACACTACCATCAACCTCAATTAAACAAACATCAAGTGAGCAACCAAAAACTAAAACCAAGGTTCAAGTACTTGACAAGGGTAATGGAAATTATCACTTTAATCAATAATTTTGTATTGGAATGCTTCCACTACCACCCAAGGTTTATGGAGGCCCTAAGGAGATCAAATATGTTCAAGCAGTAAAAATGATAGCCAAACCCACAATTTTTGCCAAGTGGGGAGATATGAAATATGAAGAGATATTCAAAGAAGAATTCTCCTCTATTATCTACAAAGATGAACAAAAGGAATCAAAACAACCACAACCCCTTCTAATTGATCCTAGCAATAAAGGCTATCAGTTAGCTAAGAAAATGGGATATTTTGGAACAAATGGCCTTGGGCTACACAAACAAGGTAGATGGGAAGGTTATCATAGTGAAAAAGAGAAAGAAGAACATGGGACTAGGTTATGATTCAAAAGAAATGGTTACTACAAACACTAGATGTACCTCTTTTAAGAAGTGAGCACCTTCTACTCACATTAAGAAATTGGATAACCACCACCTTATAGACAATGAATTACCCATTGATGACTTATTTGAAAGCTTTAGAATTGGTATAGTACCTACTCAAATTATTAAAACTATTCCTAATGACTATTATATTTTGGAATAGACTCTAACGAGTATGAATGGGATTCTCCTTCTTTTGTCACCTCTAGCAATGATGACCTAGACACCCAATGGGAAAATGATACTAGAGCCATATTAACCATCTCAACAACTTATGTAAGTTTTGTAGATAATGATGATAGCCTACCCCTCTGTTACCCATAGTTGATAGATTGGGACCAACAACAGCATACAACTATTTTGGATCAATTCCATAATGATGAAGCAATCACAAAGTTTATGGGACTTCAAACTGATATACTAGCAGGAGATCATAAAGCAGTGTTCATCATGGAACTTGAGTAGGAAGCATATTTTGGTGGGGATATTATGTCCTCTAGTTGCAAAATTGAAAATGATAATGTAAAAATAAAAACAAGATCCCCTAGAGAAAACCACAATGTGGTTCTATTAGATCCTAAAAAGAAGAAAATAGAGGATGAATCTGAATGTGAAAACCTCCTCGAGGTACTCGAAGATGGAGGATTCAATCTCCCCAATTTTGAATATCAAGAAAAGTCAACACTCCCAGTGGAAGAAGGAGAATCCATCAATGTTGGCACAACAGAGAACCCAAAGATCATATACCATGCAATGTCACTTGATCCTGAAGAGAAAGTGAACTTCACAGTATTCGTCAATGACAAAAAGATAAAAATTGCATGGAAATATGCAGACATGCCAGGACTAGATCCAACATTAGTCAAGTACACCATTTAGCCATATTTCCTAAAGTAAAACCTATCAAGTAGAAACTGGGGAAAATGCATCCTCAAAAGGCACAATTGGTAAAGGTATAACTAAAAAAATTACTAGATGTGGGCTTCATCAGAATAATTAATTACCTAGAATGGATATCAAATCTAGTACCAATGTCAAACACCACTGGGGGCATAAGGATTTGTATTGACTTCTGAGACCTGAACAATGCTTTCCCAAAATATGACTTCCCTCTTCCAATTATTGGTATGATCATGGATCTAATAGCAGGACATGAGATGCTATCATTAATGGGTGGGTTCTCTAGGTATAATTAGATAAAAATATCCCCCGATGATTAGCATAAAACGGTATTCACTTGTGCTTGGGGGACCTTCTACTGAAATGTCATACCATTCAGTCTAAAAATGTAGGGGTAACCTATCAATGAGTGATGACTACAATCTTCCATGATATGCTACATACAACTATGGAATAATATGTGGATGAAATACTAGCTAAGTCCATCAAAAGAGAATACCACTTGATCAACCTTGCAAAACTGTTTGATAAGATAGAATAGTATAACTTGAGACTCAACCCAAAAAAGTGTGTATTCAGAGTAGCATCTAGAAAGCTACTAGGATACATAGTATCAAGAAGGGGAATTGAAGTAGATCCTATGAAAGTAAAATCCATACAATAGATGCCTCCACCAAAGACATTGAAGCAACTAAGAAGTTTACAAGGGAAGCTACAATGTATTAGGCGACTCATCACTCAACTGGCAGACAAGTGTCATCTATTCACCCATCTGTTACACAAAGATGTCACATTCAAGTTGGATGGGAGATGTGATCAGGAATTCCAACAAGTAAAAGAGTATCTACTTACTCTAGTCTTGATGCCCCCTATTCCAAAAAAAGAAATGATACAAGCTATGTATCTATAACACAAGTAGCATTGGGAGCTCTCCTAGCACAACTAGATGATAATAACAAAGAAAGAGAAATCTAATACATCAGCTAAACACTAGTGGGCTACATGTTGAACCACTTTCCCATAGAGAGAGCATGTCTCTTGGTCATATTTGTGACACAAAAGCAAAGACACTATATCTTAAACAAACAAGTAAAGTTGATTTCAAAGGTAGATCCACTAAAGTACCTATTATCAAAAGAAACTCTAACAAGAAAAATTGTTAAATGGTAATGATTCTAAGTGAGTTCAATATAGATTATGTAGACAGGAGAGCCATCAAAGGATAGATCATAGCATAATAACTATTTGAAGCAGTGATGGAAGATCACTAGCCTCTCACAATAGACTTCCTAGATAAAATTATATTGTTGATAGAAAAGACAAGCCATTGGACCTTATACTTTGACGGGTCCCACACTCAACACGACTCTAGAGAAAGTATCTTATTTCTCACACTAGAGGGAGATAGTATACCTAAGGAATACACAATTGCTTTCCCATGTACAAATAATATCCTAGAGTATGAAGCCCTAATCACAGGACTCAAGATGGCTATTGAATGGAGCATAAAAGAACTGCAGGTCTTTAGAGACTCTCAACTAGTAATTAGGGAAGTGAATGATGTGTATCAAACAAAAGATGACAAGCTAATACCATATAAAAGGATGGTGGATAGTTTCAAAGAATATTTTACCACCATAACATTTTAATAGATTCCCCATATCTACAATAGAGCAGTTGATGCAATGGAAACAATAGGTTCGCTTCTCAATATTTCACAAAACATTCCTAAGTATGAATTCTTGGTGGAGCAATTACTCATACCAACACTTGATATCACATAATCAGAACTAGTGTGTGTTGTTGTTGGTACTAATTCACCATGGTACCAAGACATATTTGATTACATCCAGATCTAGTGGAGACGAAGGCGTTTATGGGTCCCACTCTAGTGGACCTAGCCTAGTACAAAAATTACTAGGAATGGGGTACTATTGGCCCTCCATGGAACAAGAGTGTATTCAGTATTCTAGAAAATGCCATCAATGCCAACAACATAGTGACCTCACTCACACACCAACATAGGAGTTGAGACCTATCACCACACCATGGCCTTTTTCACAATGGGGATTAGACTTGGTTGGTAAGAATTCTCCAGCTTCCTCCAACAGGCATAAGTTTATCATTACCATAACTGAATATTTCACCAAATAGATAGAAGCAATTCCATTGACCTACATCACTAGAAAATAGATATCAAGTTCATTTTGACTTATCTAATTTATAGGTATAGAATTCTCCAAACCATGATAATAGACAATGGAACCCCATTCAAGAACTAAGACATCCAAGAGATTTTTTCCAAGTTCTCTATCCATCACTAATTCTCCATGCCCTACTACCCCCAAGGAAATAGTCAAGCCAAAGCATCTAACAAAACCATCCTAAAAATACTAAAGAAGACTATTAATGATGATAGACGTGATTGGAATTTGCAACCAAACCTAGCCCCATGGGATTCTCAAACCAATATCCAACCACCTACAAGTGCCACACTTTTCTCCTTTGTCTACAAATCGGAAACTATCTTACCTATCGAAGTCAAAATCCCCTCATTGTGAATATCTTTAAAAGGCATAGTCAATAATGAAGAGTATCAGGTATCTAGATTAAATGAGTTGGAACTCCTAGACAAAAGGAATTTGAGCATGTTAAACCATCTTCAATTTTATTAGAATTAGCTCAAACAAAGCTACAATAAAAGGATCAAAGACAAAACCTTTCAAGTTGGTGACTTGGTACTTAAAGATAATCATAAGGTATAGTTGAATCAAGATGGAAAAAGTAAGTCTAAACCCCAACTAGTTAGGACCATTCATTATCACAACAAGCTATGGCTCCGGAGCTTATCAGTTGGCTACTCCTAAAGGAGAATTGTTGATGACAATGTCACTCGCAACAACAGGGCATATAAATTCCTCATAGGAAAACTGTGAAGAGCCTATCCTTCTTGAAATACTTAACCAAAGGCAACCTAGGGGTGTCCGTATAATAGGAAAATGTTGGCTCAATTAAATCCCAAGTCTTTAGTAGTCAGGTCTTGACCATACTAGGTTCACTTTAGGGTATGATGTGATATTGTTGTTAATATCAAAGGGAATATGGTTATCTTCTATTTCACTAAGAATATCTCTAGTTTTATTAAAAATTATAAGCATCAGATATAGGATTTCTAGTTCAATCATAAAATAATATCATGAAATTGAAAGATTTGAAATAATATTTCATGAACATCAACAATTTTTCTATCACTTAAGTAGATTTAGCTTTAAGCATTCAACAATTTAATAGAAAATGAAATATTTTCAATAAATTTCCATTCATTCATCTATTTTTTGGAACATTTTTCAAGAATTTAAACATCTATTCTAAAATAAAGCATAAAAAATACTAAAAATTAAAATTTCTCTCGATTACTCTCCATGCATGCCCCAAAGAGTTAATCAAATCAAAGCAAACCGCTTTATACTTCACCAAATTTCTTCATAGCTACATATAAAACGGTGCAAGATTTTAAAGAGAGGGGTTTTAGTTGGACACCAAGTAGGTCCTATATGTACCCTTAAACAACACAACACAGTCTTGTTCGGCTGAACTAACAAAAACAACTACAAAGATTCATGAGATAGGTAGCTATCAAATTGGATTTGATATTGATTAAATTCTACATGCATACAAGTTTTTAGTCCAGAATGATTCAGAAAATAGGAAAAAAGAAAAAAACTTAAAGAAGTTTTGGCTCTTCCAACATCCACAAATTCTGAACTTAACTTAAAAAGAAGTATCCCCTAGCCTTTTATAGAAATAAGATACAGATAGGATAAGAAAAATACATGAGAGGAAATCTAAGGGACGAATCACATCAAGGCATGTGGAAAGTGGTTACTAGTAAGAGAATTGCAAACAAAGTCAATGAAGGTCAACCTTCATATGCACATTGAAGCACTTCAGGTTTTTCATCTTTTTATTATTAGGGTTCCTTCTTGGAACCAAACAAATCTACTCAAATAAAATGCAGGAACTTACCCTACATTTAGAATGATCAGGTGGAATTTTCATTCCTACATTTAGGATCATCCTCGATTTGAAAATTCTAGGAATAAGTAATTCTTGGAATGTGTACTCTTCTATGTTGCATGCTTAAACTTGTGAGTCCTAGTTTCTCAATATCTATTTTTTCTCTATAATGAAATCTATTCCAACATGAGCTCTTGAAGCATGTTGTTGAACCTTGTAACACCATCGGACCTATCCACCACTTTGATTTTCCTAACTGTCCATACCTGAACTTTGCATCACAATCTACTTCTCCTGCAATCACAAATTCCACTCATTAAATCCCTTTTTAAAAAAACATTTATAAAAAATCTCATGTAAATAAAACCATCATTAAATCATTAGCATATAAATTTCTCATAAATAACACACTTTGCAACATATCACAAATTCTTGCGTAATTATCCTTTATATACCGGGTTACCGGACTATTGGACTTATTGGATAACCTTGAGATTTTAAAACTTCATTTTACATCGCTACTCAGTACCCGGTATTCAGATTTACCCATGATTTTTCCTTAGACTTCAGTTTTATTGGAATTTTCATCTTATCGGACCTCATCTATTAGACCAGAACACTTTACTCAACATTTATATTACCTTTTTCCCTTTTAAACATTCTCGGTTCCCATTATCCCGTACCTGGAACACTACATTACAAAGTAATTTTATTTTAAAGATTTATCTATTCTCTTTACTTCTGGTGATCTTTTCAAACTAGCCAACACTTTCCATAAGCATTAGTTTTCACTTGGGTCCCCAAGTCTTACAGTCTTGGAGCATGTTATGAGACCACACAACAAGAACCTTTAGCCTAATTGCTGAACAACAACCATCTCAAGAGGTTCTATACTTGAAACACATCATAATACCCTAGGAAAAAGGGTAAAAATCCAAAAAAAATAGAAAAGATAAAAAAGCAAAAAAAATAGTAAAAAGAAATAAAACATTCTTTAAGTGAAGACCCCTATGTGGTGCTTCTAGATTAGGTATCATAGTTAAAACCTAGCAAATAAGCACTATGTTTTGAATAAGACTTGTATCATTATCTATCGGTGCTATCTAAAGCACCCACCCATTCATTCCATAATAAAATATGTGTCCAACCATGGCTTGATGACTGATTACATATTGAACCTTATTGCACCATCTACATTCGTCCCTCCTAGAGAAAGTAGTCTTCACTTGAACTAGGGGAAACTTCTCAAAATTGGTCATGGATTAGATCCTTGAGCATCCCATCATGGTAAAAAATATTAAAAAAAAAAAAAAAAAACAAACAAAATCAAAACAAAGTCATAAAAACGTAAAAATCCCAAAAAACATGTTATGCTTTGAGTCAACATCAGTCAAACTGTGTGGTCTTTATGTGTACAACATATGCAAGGCTTATCTTTGATCAACCCATGAGGCTGTAGGTCAATCCCCTTAGGTATATAATGCTTTCTTTCAACTTAGTCAAAAAATTCAAAATCCAAAAAGACATTAACAAAATAGAAAAGATCCAAAACATGTTCTTATCAAATGAAGTGAACTATGAGCCTTTGCGTATACAACGTAGGCAAGGCTTATCTTTGATGAGCCCCCAAGGACCTAGGTTAGTCCCCTAAAAACAACAAAAAAAACATCAAACAAATCCAAAAAATCAAAAATTCCTATCCCCATCATCACAATCCACAATAAACATTTTCATCCATAATAAACAAATTGTCATCCTCACCCTTTAACATAATAGAAAGCAAACAAAATAAACACCAAAATAAAATATTCCAAAGAGAAGATCGAAACAATTAGACAACTATCAAGTGAAAGAAATGCCGAAGTATTAACTACCTATCTTTTGACAAATGCACCAACATCCTGAGATATGTCTTAATGGATCTGTTCCTACAATAGACATGATCAACAATGGATAATAGCCCCAACCCAAACAGATATGGAAAGTGATACTGCAACATTGTTTATCTTTTTATAGTCTTATCTTTTTGATTTATTGTAATACCACATTCCTAGGATCTCTCGAGGATTTCCATAAGGATTTAGAGAAGGAATGGTGGTATTAACTGTCAATTTTTTTTAGTTCTATTTGTAAAATGTTTTTGTGATACTACCATGGCGAATACTTGCTTTGTTTTATATGGAAGTTGTTTTGAGATAATTTGTGTAGTAGTTGCATGTTAGATATTTCATACCTCTTTGTGTAACTAGTCCAAAATGTTTTAACACAACTCAACCATATATATTAACAAGGTTTCCATATGTCTTGTACGAGCAAGAATATTATTTGTATGATGAGTCAAATTCCACACAATGGATACAAAGCCACCTTGGTTATTAATACCCTAGTGCATCGTATTTGTTTGCTACATCAAAAAGGATTGTTAAAGATATTAAGCCTCTATGTAAAGCAAAAGTGAACTCATCAATGATCATCAATCATCCAATTTCTTTAATCTTCTAAATCTTACTAATATTTTCTTCTTGTCACCGTTTCTTCTATCAATCCTTGCACTTAAGTGCATCACATCATCTTATCAAAAAATTTGGTTCATTATCCAAAATTTTCACCAAATTTCTTGCAGGGGAACTATCCTATCCCATTTGGGGCATATTGGGGCAACTCTTGAGCAAGAATTTTTGAATTTTCTTTGAAACAACGCTCAAAATCGCATTGTATCAAAGAGGGAAAAAATGTAGACACCTGAAATTGTCCTAACTAGCGAACAACACTAACTTTCACCCTTCTTCCCTAAATGATTAAATAACACATTATTATTTAATTATTATCAAATTTTATATTCATCTATTAATTAAGTGATTTAAAATTATTTAATTAATTCATCCTCAAATCATTAATTACATCAAAAACCCTAATTTCCTCTATTAATTGAATAATACATTTAATTAATTCATTTTTTCATCATTTTTGACTAATTAAATAAATTTCATTTATTTAATAAAGTCCTAATCTAACTTTATTCCTCCTGATTAATTAAATAACATCAATTATGTTGCTAATTTACATCATTCCCCTAAATCAATTAAATTATTAAAACTTAATAGTTTAATTAAATCACTTTCCCCTAAACTTGAATAATTAAATAAATTATTCAAAACATCATCAAAAAGGTCAAATCAAACAAATACAACTTTGTTTTTAAAATTCAAACATGATTTGCACATTCAACTCAAAAATATTAATTAATTAAATCAATTAATTAATTATCCTCACTCACTTTCATGATATAGCAAATTATGATCCCCTGATTGCTCGATTTGATTGGCTAACTAATCCATATATTCTTGACTAATCAATCTATTCTTCAATTCCACAAATTATTCAATCTATTTCCTCAATCCCATTAAACACTCAAATTGATTTCTTCAATCACATCAATTACATAATCAAAATACACTGATTATCCCCATCTAAATTCTCTCAACGATTTTCAACCATTGATCAAGATATTCTACTGTGCAATCTCAAGTGTTCATTTTGAAACACAAATTCTATATAACAACCTCATTTCTTCTAAAAAACAATCAAATAATCAACACCATTTTCTTAATCAAGTAATGTAGAAATCACAATCAACCTTTTGAAGCTTTACACATATCTTCGATCAACGACATTGGACATTCTTGAAGCTTTTGCTACGCACAATGGAGGATTCACATTGATACGAACAATCCAACATCTTTGTAAACCCATCTCGAAACGGGATGGTAATGTTTCTTTTATGAATTCATGTTATGTTTTCTCTTTTGATTTCATTTCTTGAATTCATTTATTTTGTAGTTTCATTTCATGAGTAATGGGCATGAGTCATAGCTTTTTGTTTGAATTAGATCAGTTTCCATTCATTCATTTGATCTTATTTGCATCTCTTGATTTTCCCCTTACAAAAATTTGATTCTTGAATTAAGGTTTAGGTGCTTGACAAATATCTTATTGATAACGTGGTAAGGAAGTAGGTTGATTAACATTTTGTTTATTCCTTCAAGTATTATAATTATGAGTTACTACATTATAAGAAGAGTCTTTAAATTGCATGTACCTTGTATAGATATTTGGAGAATCATTATTAAATAGAAAATCATGAATAAAATGCACTCTCTTTGAAGGAATAGCTAGAGTTACATAAATGATGGGTCTCTTAAGCCTTTCAGGGGAAATAAAGACTGAAATTACATTTATGGACTTCTCATCCTAAAAGGAAGGAGATTCTAAGGGTGGAGTTTTGTATAACAAGTTTTCAAATAAAAGGAGATACATCTAGGAAATCATCCAAGAAATCCTCTAGCATATCAAAATCTTGTACTTTGAAAAGACATTATCAAATGCATTGAAATGTGTCCAACAAAAAGATCTGACATGAGGCATTCACATCGACCTCACAAAAATATAAAGGAGGGAATTTTCTACTCTCAAGATGATGGGGTCTTAAGGAGAAAATAGATCTCAAATACCTCAACTAACACAAATCAAGTGAACTAGAAATACAAGTATTGAAAAATGAATTCTAAACTATGCTTAAGAATCGATGTAACTATAATGCTAAATAACTTACAAACATGGGGTGATAAAAATATTTAGTTTACAGAAATAAAAATAACTAAATATGTAGAATATGATACCAGTTGGATGAAGTCTCATCCTCGTACGCTAGTGCATTGTGAAGACATCTGATCATTTTCATTGTCATTTGTATAAACAAAGGCCAAAATTTTCTAGAATAAGTCCTCTATTTTCTGAACTTGTTTGTCACCTACACACATGGAGATGAGGAAAATTTTTATGGTTGTATAGGGGTTTTCCTTAATCAAACACTTGCTTTGGTGTTTCCACCTCCATAAAGAACCAAAAAAACATAAAAATTAAAATAGACATGTGATAGAAACAAACCCTACTATGGAGGAGAACCCCTATCATGATAAGAAGACATTATATGAGGTGGGTGTGTGTACCAATCTGTGACAAAAAAAATGGTGCCAAATTGCGAAAAAAACTCATAACAAGCCATATTGCACTCACCAAATTTGGAGAGTGCTAAATTGACATTTACATATGGACATTTACTTTGTTATACTTGAAGTTATATTTCATGTATATAGTTTCAAGATGTTTGAGAGTCGTTTTGGATCTCTAGGATTTATAATGCAAATTCTAGTTTTTGGAAGATCTTAAACATTTCAGACTTAGTCAAATTTCAATAATTGATAGGTCAAATTTTAATAGTCAACAAGTTGTATCATCTTTCTCTCTCTCTCCTCTCTACTCTCTATCTCTCCACTCCCTCTCTCTATCCCTTCCTCCCTCTCTCCCCTCTCTCTCTCACACACACCCCTCTATCTCCTCCCTACATCTTCCTCCCTCCCTCCCCTCTCTACTTCTCTCTATTTCTTTTCTCTCTACATCTCCTTCCCTCTCTACTTATCTTTATTTTCCCTCTCTCTCTATCTTTACCTACCTCTCCCCCTATCACTTTGTATCTCACCTATGTTTCCTTCCCTACCTTTTTTTATCTCTCTACTCTCTAACTCTCCTCTCCCTCCCTCTACATACACCTCTCTCTCACTCTCTATCCCTCTCTTCCCCCTCTTTCTCTCTATCTCATAATTCTCTCTCCCTCCCTCTCACTCTCTCCTCTCTATCTCACCACTCTCTCTATCTCTCTCTCTCTCTCTCACACATAAACCTCTCTTTCCCTCCCTAACTCTCCCTCTCTCCCTCCCCCCCTTTCTACTTTTCTCTATCTCTCCTCTCCCTCCCTCTCTCGACCTCACCCTCCCTCCCCTTCTTTCTATCTCTCCTCTCAGTCTCTCTCACTATTGTCCCTACCCCCTCCCCCTCTTTCTCTCTCAATTTCTCCTTTTCTCTATCTCATGATTCTCTCTTTCTCTCTCACTCACACACACCTTTATCTCCCTCTCTGCCTCTCCCTCCCTCCCTCCCCTCTCTACTCTCTATCCCTCCTCTCTTTCCCTCTCTATACCCACCTCTCCCTCCATCACTCTCTCCCTCTCCATACCTCTCTATCTCACCTATGTCTCATTCCCTGCATCTTTCCCTCTCTATTCTCTATCTCTCCTCTCCCTTTCTCTACCTACCTCTCTCTGTGTCTTTGCATCCCTCTCTTTCTCTCTCACTCTCTCCTTCTCTCTATCTCACCATGATCTCTATCCCTACCCTTCAATCCCTCCTCTCTAAATCACAATTCTCTCTCTCCCACTTTCCCTCCTTCCCTCTCACTCCCTCCTCTCTAAATCACCATTCTTTCTCTATCCCACTTTCCCTCCTCTCTCTCTATCTCACCTATCCCTTTCTACCTCTCTTTGTTTATCTCTTTCTCATTCTCTCCTTAACTCTCTACTATCTATCTCACCACTCTCTCTCCATCTCACTCTCCTTCCTTCCCTCTCTCCCTCCTATCCCTCCCTCTCCTTCCCTCTCTACCTACCTCTCCCTCCACTACCTACCACTCTCTCTAACTCTCTCTCTCCCTCCCCCCTCTTTCTCTATTACTCTCTCCTTCCCTCTCTACTCTCTATCTCTCCCCCTTCCCTCTCTGCTCTCTCTCTCCCCCCATTTTCTCTCCTCTATCTCACTCACACACAAAAACTCACCTCTATCTCCTCCTTTCCTCTCCCTCCATCCCTCCACTCTCTAATTCTCTCTATCTATCATCTCTCTCTACATCTCCTTCCCTCTCTATTTATCTTTATCTCCCCTCTCCCTCTCTTTACCCACCTCTCCATCCATCACTCTACATCTCAACTTTGTCTCCTCCCTACCTCTTTCCCTCTCTACTCTCTATCTCTCCTCTCCCCTCCTCTACCTCTTTCTCTCTACCCCTCCCCCCCTCTCTCTCTGGCACACACACACACACACACACTCACCTCTATCTCCTCCCTACCTATCCCTCCCTCCTCTCTCTACTTCTCTCTATGTCTCCTTCCATCTCTACCTATATTTATCTCCCCTCTCCCTCTCTTTACCTACCTCTCCCTTCATCACTTTTTGTCTCACCTATGTCTCCCTCCCTACCTCTTTCCATTTGTACTCTCTATCTCTCCTCTCCCTCCCTCTACATGTATCTCTCTCTTCCTCCCTCCCACCCACCTTCCCTCTCTACTTATCTCTATCTAATCTATCCATCTATACCTCTATCTCTCTCCCTCCATCCCTTCCTACCTCTCTCAATTTCTGCACCTTCCTCCTTCTCTCTCTACTTATCTCTCTATCACATCTCTCTATCACCTCTCTCCCTATCCTTCCTTCCCTCCCTCCCTCTCTCTCTACATTTCCTTCACTAGTCTCTATATCTCACCTCTCTCTCCTTCTCTTCCTCTCCCTTTTTCTCTCTCACTCTCTCACTCTCTCCTCCCCTCTCTCTCCTCGTCCATCCCTTCTTCTATGTCTCCCCTATCTTTCTATCTCTATCTATGTCTTTGTCTCTCTCTTCCTTCCTCCCACCCACCTTCCAACTTTACTTCTCTATCTAACCTATCACTATATACCTCTTTCTCTCTCCCTCCCTCCTCTCTTTACTTCTCTCTATCACCTCTCTCTCTCAATTCTCCCTTCCTCCTTCTCTCTCTCCTTCCCTATCTACTCTCTTTATCTCACCTCTCTCTCCTTACCTCTCCATCTCCCCCTTCTCTCTCTCTCTCCCTCCCCCTTTTTCTCTCTCACTCTCTCCCTCTCTCTCCCCTCTTTCTCTCTCATTTCCTCTCTAATTTTCTTTATCTCACCATTGTCTCTCTCCCTCCCCACTCTCTCTCATCCCTCCACACTCTCTCTCCCTATTTACCTCTCTAATTATTTGTATCACATATCTCTATCACCTCTATCTCTCTCTCACTTCTCCCTCCTTCTCCCCCCTCTCTCTCTCCTTCCCTCTCTACTCTCTCTATTTCACCTCTCTCTCCCCCTCTTTCTATTTCAATCTCTCTCCATATCTCTTCTCTTTCTCTCACTCTCTCCTTATCTACCTCTCCCTTCATCCTTCCCTCTTTATGTAAATCTCCCCACCTTTCTCCACTTTTTGTATTACATCTTGTGCACATAAAATAGAGAGACAAATAAAGAGACAAAGAGAGAGAGGAGGGAGGGTGGGAAAGAGAGGAGAGGGTGGGGTAGAGTGAAAAGTGAGGGAAGGAGAGGTAAATGGGTATAGGTGAGATAAAAAGGTGAGTAGAGAGGGGGAGAGAGGAGATATAAGTTAAGAGGTAGGTAGAGAGATGGAGAGGGGAGATAGAGAGAAGTATAGAGGGAAGAAGAGAGGGAGGGAGTGGTAGGGAGGGAGGGAAAGGTGATATAGAGAGAGAGAAACACAGAGAGAGAGAGGGAGGAAGAGAGGGGAGGGTGGGAGAGGTAAAGAGGGATAGTTGACAAGATTGTAGAGAGGGAGAGATAGCTATAGGTTAGAGATAGAGAGTAGAGAGAGGGAGAGGAGAAAGAGGGGGTAGGTAGAGAGGGAGAGGAGAGAGAGGTGAGATAGAGAGGAGGGAAGGAGGGATAGGTAGGGAGAGAGAGGTGAGATAGAGAGGAGGGAAGGAGGGATAGGTAGGGAGAGAGATGTGAGATAGAGAGTAAAGAGGGAAGGGGGAGAGAGAGTGAGAGAGGGCGAGAGGTGGGAAAGAGAGAGGATGGAGGGAGGGATAGGTAGGGATAGAGAGGTGAGATAGAGAGAAAGAGTGTAGAGAGGGAAGGGAGAGAGGGAGGTGAGATAAAGAGAGGAGGTAGGGAGATAGGTGAGATAGAGAGAAAGAGAGTAGAGAGGTAAGGTGGAAGGTAGATAGATTGAGAGAGCGAAGGATGGAGGGAGGGAGACTGAAAGAGGTATACAAGGATAGGTTAGATGGACATAAGTAGAGAGAGAGAGAGATGAGGAGGAAGGGAGAGGTAAAGAGGGATAGTTGAGATAAAAAGGAGAGAGAGAAGTGAGTAGAGAGAGGATGAGGAGATATGGAAAGAGGGAAGGAGAGATGGAGGGAGAGGCAGGGATAAAGGGAGAGATAGTGATGGAGTGAGAAAGGTGAGAGACAAATCAATAGATAAAGGTAGATAGAGAGAGGGAGGGGAGAGAGATAAGTAGAGAGGGAAGGAGAGGTACAGAGGGAGGGAAGTAGATGGAGGTGAGATAAAGAGAGAAGAGGTAGGGATGGATATATGTAAGGAGAGAGAGTTAAGATAAAGAGAAAGAGAGTAGAGAGGGAAGGGGAGAGAGAGTGAGAGAGAGAGGTAAAGAGGAAGGTAGAGAGATTTAGAGAAGGAAGGAGAGAGGGAGGGAGAGAAAAAAGAGGTATATAGGGGTAGGTAAGATAGAGAGTAGAGAGAGGTTGGTAGAAGAGAGAGAGGAGAGAGGTAGGGAGGGAGGGAGGGAGGGAGAAAGAGGTATATATAGGTAGGTCAAATAGAGAGAAGTAGAGAGAGAAGGTTGGTGTAGGAGAGAGAGAGAGGAGGGAGGGAAAAGTAAAGAGTGATAGTTGAGATAGACATAAGGAGAGAGAGAGGTAGGTAGAGAGAGGGAGAGGAGAGATAGAAAGAGAGGGGAGGGAGAGAGGAGATATAGAGAGAGGGGGCAGGGAGGGAGATATGGAGAGAGATAGATAGATAGAGAGAGGGACAAAAGGGTAGGGAGAGAGGGAGTTGAGATAGAGAGAGTAGAGAGGGAAGGAGAGAGAGAGATAGAGAGAGGAAAGGTAGAGAAAAATATTTGAGATAGAGAGAGTAGAGAGGGAAGGAGAAAGAGATAGAGAGGGAGGTGATAGAGATACGTGATAGAGAAAAGTAGAGAGGGAAGAAGGTAGATATATTGAGAGAGGGAAGGAGGGATGGAGGGAGAAAGAAAGATGTATAGAGGGATAGGTGGGTAGAGAGAAGTAGAGGGGGAAGCAAAGAGAGAAATGAGAGAGAAACATAGAGAGGTAGGTAGAGATATGTTTCTCTCTCTCTCTCACACACACACACATCTATCTCCCTCCTTAACTCTCCCTCCATACCTCCTACCCTCTCTAAGTTTCTCTCTATCTCCCTCCCCCATATTTCTCTCTTACTCTATTCTTCCCTCTACTCTATCTCTCTCTCTCCACTTCCCTCTCTACTCTCATTCTCTCTCCCCCTTCCTCTCTCCCCTCTTTTTCTCTCTCACTCTCTCTCTCTCTCACACTCACCTCTATATCCTCCCTACCTCTCTGTCCCTCCCCTCTATACTTCTCTCTATCTCTCCTCTCTCTATGTATCCTTCCCTCTCTACCTATCTTTATCTCCCCTATCCCTCTCTTTACCTATCTCTCCATCCATCACTATGTATCTCACATATGTCTCCCTCCCTACCTCTATCCCTCTCTACTCTCTATCTCTCCTCTCCCTCACTCTACCTATCTCTCTTTATCTCTCTTTGTATCTCTCTCTTCATCCCTCCCTCCCACCTTCCCTCTCTCCCTACATCTAATCTATCCCTCTATACCTCTTTCTCTCTACCTCCATCCCATCTTACCTCACTCAATATCTCCACCTTACTTCTTCCCCCTCTAATTATCTCTCTATCACATCTCTCTATCACCTCTCTCTCCCTCTCTCCCCTCTCTCTCCCTCTCTCTCTCTCCCTCTCTCTCCCTCTCTCTCTCCCTCCCTCCTTCCCTCTCTCTCTCCTTCCCTCTCTAATTTCTCTATCTCACCTCCCTCTCCCTCTCTATCTCTCCCACCTCTCTCTTCTCCCCCTTCTCCTCTATTTATCTCTCCTCCTCTCCTCTCTCTCTCTTCCCCTCCCTCCCCCTCTTTCTCTGTCACTCTCTCCTTCCCTCTATACTTCTCTCTATCTCCCTCTACTTCTCTCTATCTCTCCATTCTCTCTATATCTCTATACTTCTCTCTATCTCACCTCTCTCTCCCCTTCCATCCCTTCTTCCATGTCTATCTCTATCTCTATCTATGTCTCTCTCTTCCTTCCTCCCACCCACATTCCTCTGTTCTTCTCTCTATCTAACCTATCCCTCTATACCTCTTTCTCTCTCCTTCCCTCCCTCCTCGCTCTAATTCTCTCTATCACATATCTCTATCACCTCTCTCTCTCTCTCTCACTTCTCCCTTCCTCTCTATCTCCTTCCCTATCTACTCTATATCACCTCTCTCTCCCCCTACCTCTCCATCCATACCTTATCTCTCTTCCTACCACTCTCCCCTCTTTCTCTCTCCCCTTTCCTCTCTACTTCTCTTTATCTCATTATTCTATCTCTCCCTACCCATTCTCTCTCCTCCCTCCCCCTCTCTCTCCCCCTTTACCTCTCTACTTATCTCTATCACATATCTCTATCACCTCTATCTCTCTCACTTCTCCCTCCTCTATCTCCTTCCCTCTCTACTCTATGTCAACTCTCACATATATATCCCTACCTCTCCCTCCCTCCCTCTCCCCTCTTTCTCTCTCACTCCCTCTTTCCCTCTCTACTTCTCTTTATCTTTCCATTCTCTCTATCTCTCCCTTTGTACCCTCTAATTCTATTGATCACATCTCTCTAGCACCTATATCTGTCTCACTTCTCCCTTCATACCTCTCTATCTCTATTCTATCTATCTCACCTCTCTAGACGGTGGGAGAGGTAAAGAGGGATAGTTGAGATAGATTGTAGGGAGGGAGAGATAGATAGAGAGAGGGTTGAGATAGAGAGTAAAGAGAGGGAGAGGAGAGAGATGTGAGATAGAGAGGAGGGAGGGAGGGACATGTATGGATAGAGAGGTGATAGAGAGAAGTAGAGAGGGAATAAGGTAGAGAGACTAAGAGAGAGAAGGGAGGGAGGGAAAAAGAAAGATGTATAGAGGGCTAGGTGGGTAGAGAGAAGTAGAGAGGAAAGGACAGAGAGAAATGAGAGAGAAACATAGAGAAGTAGGTAGAGAGAGGGAGGGGAAGATAAAGAGAAGTATAGAGGGAAGGAGAGAGGGAGGGAGAGAGGTGAGAGAGAGAGGTGATAGAGAGAGATGATAGAGAGATAAGTAGAGAGGGAAGAAAGTGGCACTAACTCATTTGACTGCAAAATCTGACAAATTTTTTTGATGAAAGATGTATAATTTGATATATTGTCAGGTACTTGTGATATTTGATGTGTAATTTTCATTTTTTAAAAATTTTATCTCTGTCGTTCATTGAAATTTTGACAAACCTGGGTTTTTGTCGAAATTTCGATGAAAATGCAAAATTAGAAAAAATCAAATTGTGGCTAACATAAATAAAAGTGAGTTTGCCTATTTATTGCAACAGTGTTTTGCTATACTTGCAAATTTTCTCTACTTGCAAATTTTCTATACTTGCAACAATTTGTGGAGAACTAAGGACGATTTTCTTGGGAGAAATCATAAAAAATTCAAGAAGATATCACGAGGTTGAGGGTAGTCATTGTCTTTTTCTAGAATTCATTTGTGAAGTCATATTTGTACTTTTAGGTTTGAAAATCATTTTAAAGCAACATCTCATCAGATTTCATCTTTAGACTTATACATTTTCAGAATTTCATTTCCAAATTTTGTTGTGCAAGTTCAATATTTTGATTTTAGGAGTTTAACAGTTGGAAATCATAGTAAAATCAGAATTTAATAAGTTCTAGAATTAGCATTTTAAAGTGTTTTTTGGGTTCATTAACTTCATACTATCTTCTCTTTTGCAGGGGTGGTTGCATGCCGAATTTTTTGGGTGCAAAATATCAAAATTATTAGATTTTTTTACCTATATATGATTAAAAATTATTGGATTTTGAGTTTGATATTATTTGAAGATCTAAATATTCAAGCTTGGTAAAGAAAAATCATGTTAGATAATATTAGTGTAGAACAAAATGAACATATAATTGCTAGAATGTGGGCTAGATTGAAAAGAAAGGGCGATGGGAAATGTTATTGTCCTTGCAATAATTGCAAGGGCTTAAAGACGAGAAGAATTTTAATCACAACAGTTGGGAAACATTGTAGGCAGCATGGTCACGTTGAAGGGGGGCATGATTATCGTCCATTGGTAAGTTGTTCATTATATGTCTTTATATTGATTGAATTTGTAAATGTTTCTATCGTTTTAACATTTTTATATATATATAAAATATTTTGATCATGATCATGGTTTATTTGTGTTGATCACTATTATAAAGGTGGGGCACCCTAGGGCACAAGATATGGATTATCACACCCTAAAGAATGTGGTTTTACAAGCGAAGGAACATGGAGCTGTGAATATCGAAGATGAAGAAGATGAAGATGATCATGTGCCAGAAAACATAGTTGAAGACAATGGTACAAATACATTGATCCATGACACATTTAGTGGCACAACTAATCATGATGATCAAGATGAATTTGATGATGTTCATGATTTACTTGTACTTGAGAAGGCACACGAGCCCCTTTATGAAGGCTCTGAAACAACTCTTTTCTCTGTTGTATTATTGCTGGTGAACTTGAAGGTTATGAATGGTTTATCCAACATAGAAATCTCATAGATGTAAAGGTATGTCATATATGCCATCTTTTTTCATCTATTTTAATTATTGTTAGTTCATCACTAGTAAATAAAGGATGAAGTATGTACCATTAATATTCTTTATATTAACAAATTATTTTTTTATTGTAGATTGATAGGTGAATTTTTGTTACCACCATATAATATTTTACCTCGCTCATACCGAGATTTATTTGCCATTATGAAAGATATTGGAATGAAGTATCAAGAAATAGATGCATGTCCCAATGATCATATTATATATCATAAACAACATGAATTTGCAACAGAATTCCCAGATTGTCATATTAGTAGATATCGAACAGATCAACTAGCAAAAAAGGTGCCTTACAAGGTTCTTCATTATATTCCCATTATTCCATGTATGCAACGATTATTTAGGTGTGAAAGCTTAGCACAATTTATGGATTACCATGCATGGAATAGAAGTGTAGATGACATTCTTTGAATGCATGTGGATGGTTTTGCATTTAGGGACATGAAGGAAAAATGACCACACTTTAACAAAGAACCTCGTAATCTCAGGCTTTCATTGGCAACAAATGGTGTCAATCCATTTGGAGAGATGAGATTTATTTACTCGATGTGGCTTGTTTTTGTTATCAACAATAACATTCCTCTTTGGATGTCAATAAAGATGGAGCACATAATGTTGGCAATGATTGTTCCAGGTATTTGTTTACATCAATTTTCTTTAATGTAATAGCATCTCATTTGTCTTATTTGTTGCATAATGACTTAATTTTTTTTCATTTAAGAGTCATGTACATTAATTTATATATATTGAAGTAAAATGGTTATAATAATTATGTAATGTTTATGTTCATTCAACTAGGTAAGTACCAAGTTAAAGATATGAATGTATATATTGAGCCTCTTATCAACAAGTTACTAAAGTTATGGAATGGCATCACTATGTATGACGTCTCTAGACCAATAGGACAAAGACAATTTTAATTCCATGCAATGCTTGTATGGACAATTCATGATGTGCCAGGGCTAACACATTTTTGTGGTATATTATAACGTTCAATTGCACTTTAATGATATTTAATTTTATGAAGTAGATATCATGCATTTTTAAAAAATAATCTATTCATTATATATAATTATAAAAATTGACATATTTAATCCAATTATATATGATCTTGTAGGTCTTCAAACAAAGGGAAAACTTGCACGTCCAATTTGTGGTCCAAAGATGAAATCTTGTCATTCAACAAGTTTAGGAAAGTAGGTGTTTGATGAGTATAGGCACTTCCTCCACATAAATCATAAGTATTGAGCTACTGAAAAACATATTTTCAATGGGAAAGAAGAGACTACATCAAAACCATGAAGAATGACACCTCGCCTATGGAAGTTGGAATATAATAGAATTAATCGTCAAGGTTATACATCGGATCAAATTGTTTATCTATCATATATGATATGTTTGGAATTTATATTTTTATATTGTGTTTTGTTTACTCATGCTGTAATTGAAAATGATTGTCATTGTTAATTTGTTTAACTTATATGCTTCATGAAGGTCATCAGGGCATTAATGGCCAGCTTCCATAGTGAATGAAAAGTTATCCCACACAATTTAGTAGGTTTCCCTACTACAAGCAACTACAAATTGTGCATTTATTTGATACAATGCATATCAGAAAGAATATAATAGAAACATTATGGAAAATATTGGATGAAAGGCATGACAAAGAAAAAATTGTCAAAATTTGCAGTGACATTCAAGAAGCCAATCATGCAATGAAAAATGTCATTCAATTAAATAGCGATGGAGACCAAATTAATATAAGCACCCTTCCTTGGTTATTAATAGAGCATCAAAGCAATGCTATAAAAGAAGTCATATGAAAAATTTGATTTCCCACATGATTTGTTGCAAACATAAACAATATCATAACAAAGAAAGGTGAATTTAGGTCAGGGATGAAAACGCACGATTGGCATACCTTCATTAAGGTAATTATTCTGGTATATTATAATTATATATATATATATATTTGTATATTGCATGTACTTTTTAGTGTATTATGTTTACTACTTTTGGAAAAATAATGAAAAGATCATTTTATAATTGTTGCAATACATTCTACCTCTATCTCTCCCAGACAACTTCGACAACAATGTCAAGCAAGTTATATATGATCTTGGAAAATACATGAAGTAAGTAGCAATATTTGTTCAATTCCTTGTCTAGATCTTATAATTTCCATTTGTTTTACTTGTTGTTTTACTTGTTATGTAATATATTGTATATTGTTGTTAAATCTCGTTAATATATTTGTGCTTTGAATCACTTGTAGATGGTTGTCATCTAAAGAATTCCATAAAGAAGATATAAATTATTGGAAGAGAAAAATTCCTTGTCTAGTGTGTGAAATTAAAAAGTGTCTGCCTTCGACATTTTTCAATCCACAAGAACACTACCTCATACACCAAGTTGAGGAGATTGAATTGTGTGGACCTGTACACACAAGGTCAATGTAGATGGTTGAGAGACACTTGAAATTTTTGAAGGCTCTGGTTAGACAAAGAGCACATCCTGAGGGTTCTATGGTGGAGGGATATATGGTATACCATACCATGGTGTACATTACTGAATATCTTCCTAAGTTTGTAGCAAAGATCCATGTAGATCGCATTTGGGATCCCAACTCCATTAACAAATTTGAAGGGAAGTACTTGATGGGGAAAGGTAGATTGAGGAAAGTGAGAGGTAATTATAATAAATTTTACATTTTTTTTTATGTATATTGTACTTATTTAATTATTAATCTTCAATATACATCAATTATAAATTAAGGTCGTATACCATGGTAATTAACTAATTGATGTAGACTTGGGAGGCTCAACTCAAACAACCTATCAACCTAAATTTAAGAGGCTTCCAAAAAGTTTAGAATGACCACTTTAAACAATCCAAACAACTCTCAAAGCCTGAAAAACAACAAAAGTCATATTTCACACTTTGACTCCTTGAATCCTTGTAGCAGTGCAAACCTAGTTTTGCCCAATAACTCAAAACATTCCCAAAACACCAGACAAAATCTTGATGGTTTTAGACACCCATTTTTGCGTTATTAAACATAATTCAAGGGAAAGTACAAGTAATTTGGACCAAATCACCAAAATCACCCTTTCTACGTTGTGTTGATTAGGCTGATTAGGCCTATTTTACAAAGCAACTAGTCTTTAAACTTGTCATATACCCATGAAATCTTGAGGCAGCAATTTTTATGCCTCCAAACCTCCAAATCCACAAAAATATTCCACTTGTACGTCCAGATTCTTTCCAAACGCAAAAAACCCTTGTTTTAGGCCAAAATCATGAGGGTTTACTGAATCTCCTACTTCCACGACCTCCCAAACCTCAAAACCAACTCAGACACAACCCATTAGGTTTGAACATGGGTAAAAATTCATAAAATCATATCTACCATACATATTTTGTTGAAAAATAGGCTTGAACCTCTCATTTCACATGCTTTTCTTCACAAAACTCTTGAGGACAGTAGCTATACCTTCTTTATTTCTCATCCTACGCCCTATTCAAGATCTTGTATTTTGAATCCTCAACCATCAACAACCTTTACAATGATCACTTTATGCCTTTTAAAGGCCTTTACATCCCAACTACCGAACAACCACCTCTACAACTGACTTTTTAATCTTTTATGATCACATGAAACATAAAACACACTAATTTCAAGGTTGTTAACATCACTATTGAAATGTTTTAATTTTTTGAACTTTCAAATGTATTGATACAGTTGGTCGAGAGTGGGATACACTACATTTTTACGTCACAAACAATCTTGATTGGATGGCGATATGGATTTAATGATGTAAACAATCTAGTCGCACATTAACATGAGAAGGTGTGGCTTCATTGGTTAAAGAAGCTCATCGTAATGGAGATTCCAATGTTACACCAAGGGAAATTGATTTATCATATGGTTTAAGAGATAAATAGGTACGTATAAATATATTAATCACTCATATTAGTTAATTATTTTCAATTATATTGATGTATATATATTTTGAGATTTTTTTCTTTGGATACATTCGGCCAAGAATAAATATGTTTATCAACTGACGATATTGTAATAATTTTTACATGTTTGACATATTGTAGGTGAAACACCACAAGGCTATGTGGTGCAATGGTCGTAAATTTTGAATCAAAAAGTTGGATGACATGAAGAAAACTTGTGATTTTGGGATAACTGCAGTCTTTCAAGTGACTAATATTTCATCTAGAAGTGACATACATCCAAAAGTCTCAGAAAATCAATACTATGGGATTTTGGATGATATAATTGAGTGTGACTTTAAGTCTTTCAAATTATTTATGTTCATCGTCCTATGGTATAGGCTACAATTGAATGAAAATGATCATGAGAGAACTGTTATTGATCATGATAATGGATTTACCATGGTAAATACAAGGTCGATCAAGCAAGCTGGAAATGAGCCCTATGTTCTTCCAAGCCAATGTGAGTAGGTATTTTACTCAGAGGTTCTAGGTAAACCGGGTTGGTCATTTGTTGTTAGACATGATCCAAGAGGAAGGTCGGTAAAGTATAATGTGGCAGAAGAAGAAGATACCGAAGAACTAGAAGATGATGTAGATGATGATCAGGATCAACAGTTAGTTGATGATGTGCCTGACGGAGATGTCAAAGAAGAGGAACTAGAACATGATGATGTAGGAGTTAATGTTCATGAAGATGATATCCATGTGGATGATGACATTATCGAAACTAATATCAATGAAGACGATGATGATATGACCAATCCTTACAATGTCGAATCTGGATCGGATGATACAGATAAAGAGTTGGATGAATAAGAAGATCAATGATATTGAAATGTATCAGTTATTCAATTATATTATCTATTTGATGTTAATTTCTTGATAGAATTATATTTGACTTATGTGGTTACATAATTAATTCATGATGTTTTTTAATTTTTATGCTATTACACAATTAATTCATGATGTACTTTTTAATGTTTAATTTCAATTCATGATGTTACAACTATTGTAGCTCTCCTATGATCATAATGAATAGTTTTTTTTGGAAATTTCATGAAAGATGACAAATTGAGAGTAGTAGTGAAATAATTGCAAAGTCATTTAGATTGTTTAGACCAATCACCCTTTGCCATGTCATTTTCAGGATCATCTCCAATTTGATTACTAGGACACATAAGGTAGGATTTGATTGGCTTATCTTGGAGGAACATTGTGGCTTTGTGTAAGTGAGAAAATTTTGGATGGGGTAGTTGCTATTGCTAAGGTGGATCACTCCTTTCTGCGAAGGCCATACACTTATGATTGGGTCAAGTGTTCTTTTCTTTAGAAAATTCCTATTGTCTTTTTGATAGGTTATGATTCAATTAGATGGGTTATGAAGCACTTATTTCAAGTAATTTATGTCTATTTTAATTTGTAATTTATTAAATTCAAACACATCCAAAATTATGTCCCTTGCTTTAATTGATTATTACGTTATTTAATTATTAACTCAAATGACACCTCCAGTTTAACTATGTATATCTAATTGAATATATCTAAAGTGTTGAACATTTTTAGATCAAATTTAGTAATTAACTCAAACAACTTTTCCAATTTAACTAACATCTTTTAAGATATTAAACAAATATGATTTATGAAAGAAGTATATTAGCGTGAAATTAAATATGATTTGCATTCCAATGTAAAAACTACAAAGATTGGAAACAATTCTTTCAACACGTAAACTATTATGTAGTAATCAATTAAAATGAAAAAGCTTACTCTATATTAGTTAGGATACACAACTAGGAAAATGATCTAAATAGTCTAATAATTTGACCATTAGCATATAGAAATTTCTATAGAGTTGTAGATCTCTTCCATTTCAAAAACACAAAACAATATTAGGTAGATAATCAAACATCTTTCATTTCTATAGTGACTTATTTATCGTAGAGGAACTAAGTATATAGTATACAAAGAAAACCAAAAAACCCACAACTACCCCTATTTTGAAGGAGTTTAGTTTTCTCCCCTTCCTGATCTCCCTAATATTGTCTAATTATTTTAAAGAGACCAAGGGTCATAACACAACTTTATTCAACCCACTAAATATCTTGGTTAATGAAACTTGACAAAAGCAACAAAACAATTGCTACATTTTGCATTTCATGTGGAATGAAGAGTGGTGACAATAATCTACTTATAGTTTAATAAAACACTATTTTTAGAAGGATTGACTTTAGAGAGATAGAGAAGAGGGGGAGAGAGGGAGAGATAGGTTGAAGAGGAAGATAGAGAAGAGAGGGAGATAGATAGGTAGAAAAGGGAGAGAAAGAAGAGGGGGAGAGGGAGAGCGATATGTAGAAAGGGAGAGAGAGAAGAAGATAGGGGAGAGAGGGAGAGATAGGTTGAAGAGAAAGAGAGAGAAGAGAGGGAGATAGATAGGTAGAAAAGGGAAAGAAAGAAGAGGGGGAGAGGAAGAGTGATATGTAGAAAGGGAGAGAGAGAATATAGGGGAGATAGTGAGATAGGTTGAAGAGCAAGAGAGAGAAGAGAGGGAGATAGATAGGTAGAAAAGGGAGAGAAAGAATAGGGGGAGAGGGAGAGCAATATGTAGAAAGGAGAGAGAGAAGAAGATAGGGGAGAGAAGGAGAGATAGCTCAATATATATAGAGGGAGAGGGAGAGACATAGAAAGGGGTGATATAGAGAGATAGAGGGGGATGGTGAAAGAGAGAGAGACAAAGATATATGGGAAGAGAAAGAGATATGGAGATATATGGCAAGAGAAAGGAAAAGAGGTGGAGATAGAGAGTCGATGGATAGGGGGGATAGGGAGGGAGAGATGGTGAGAGATAGAGAGGGGGAGGGAGAGAAAGGGATATAGATAGGTAGAGGAGGAGAGATAGAGAAGAGGGGGAGAGAGGGAGAGATAGGTTGAAGAGGAAGAGAGACAAGAGAGGGAGATAGATAGGTAGAAAAGGGAGAGAAAGAAGAGGGGGAGAGGGAGAGAAATATTTAGAAAGGGAGAGAGAGCAGAAGATAGGGGAGAGAGGGAGAGAGATCAATATATATAGAGGGAGAGGGAGAGACATAGAAATGGGGTGATATAGAGAGATAGAGTGGGATGGTGAAAGAGAGAGAGATAGAGATATATGGGAAGAGAAAGAGAGAGAGATAGAGATATATGGGAAGAGAAAGAGAGATGGAGATATATGGTAAGAGAAAGGAAGAGAGGTGGAGATAGAGAGTTGATGGATAGGGGGGATAGGGAGGGAGAGATGGTGAGAGATAGAGAGGGGGAGGGAGAGAAAGGGATATAGATAGTAGAGGAGGAGAGATAGAGAAGAGGGGAGAGAGGGAGAGATAGGTTAAGAGGAAGAGAGAGAAGAGAGGGAGATAGATAGGTAGAAAAGGGGATAAAGAAGAGGGAGAGGGAGAGCGATATGTAGAAAGGGAGAGAGAAGATAAGGGAGAGAGGGAGAGATAGCTCAATATATATAGAGGGAGAGGGAGAGACATAGAAAGGGGGTGATATAGAGAGATAGAGGGGGATGGTGAAAGAGAGAGAGATAGAGATATATGGGAAGAGAAAGAGAGATGGAGATATATGGAAAGAGAAAGGAAGAGAGGTGGAGGGAGAGATGGACTGAGAGTAGGAGAGATGGACTGAATGAGAAAGAAAGGAGTGAGAGGGAGAGATAGCTCAATAGATAGAGGGGGAAAGAGGGAGTGACATAGATAGTGGGAGATATAGAGAGATAGAGAGTGATAGGGAGAGATATATCAAACGCCCTCCCTATATCTCTATCTATTCATCCTTATCTCTTTATCTCTCTACCTCTCTCTATCATATCTTTAATCAAATGGCATGCTACATATATTGTGTCATTGGAAAACAAGTTTCAACTGCTATTTAATGGTAAACCAGCTATAGTGTAATGGTAAAATCCACTAAAATATCAGGTAAAAGCCTATATATACTATTATATAATAATAAATATAATTATATTATATATAATTTAATCTAATATTACTATTATATTAAATATATATTATATTAATTATAATTTGTATTATATAAAAATATAGTTATTATTAATTATTAATTATAATAATTTTATATGTATTTAATAATTTTGTTAAAGAATATAATATATAATTATAATAAGTCAAATAATTATATAATTTATTATGTAAATATAGCTAATATATACTTAGCTATATTTTAGAATAAAAAAAATAGCTAAATGGTGCCAAAATTTTCAATTTAATTAACATACTCTAAAAACCTAGCTCGTCAAATTAGAGAAGTGAAAGGTCAATACCAGCACCAAGGAATAGAGGAAGAGTTTCAATCAGGAGTGAAAAAAAGGTCCATACCAACGCTGAGGAAGAGATTGGATTAAAACAAGGTCAATACCAATGCCGATGAAGAGTTTGGAGGAGTGAAAACAAGAAAAATACCAACACTGAGGAAGAGTTTGGAGTGAAAAAAAGGTCAATACTAGTGCCAAGGACGAGGTTGAGGGAACTCAAGGAAAATCCAAGACCAAGGGACAATGAGTACTATAAGTTTGGCACCCTCATTCTCTTTAACCTGCATTTTTCATGCCTAGTTTCCAATTTAGATGCAATCTTTATGCATGCATAATAAGGATAATAGGAGCTTCATGCCTTGAACAAGGGTTTCAAATTCACCTCAAACATTCAATGGGAGTAAATGTGGATCGACCTCTATGATATTGCACTCAAGTTTTGTACCTAGCACGCATGCACAAAGATCATGAAAACATATTAACACATAGGATCACATAGGCAAAGAGATTCATGCCAAGCAGAAAAAATAACCTTAGATAAAAGCTCATGGGTCACAAATGATATGCACAAAGATCAACCTAATACATGGTCTTCACATGCCATAATGGTATGCACCTAATTCTTCCAATGCTAAATGTGAAGCTCCAGATTCTTTGTAGATTGTCCTTTACTTCGTCATGCACAAGCAACTTACAAACCCCACAACTTATATTAATAGCCTCAAAACAACAATGTACATAGGTAATTAAAACCCAAAACCTCTCTCAAGTGCATAAATACCTTGAAGAAGATGTTGGTTGATATTTTCTTTGCTTAATGCTTCACAAAACAAAATGGAAACACAAAACACATATCCATATACACAACAAAAATTTGTATGCAATTTTTTTTTAGGAACTTGGATCTCATGGCTTTCACAAGTACCCTACACAAAGAGAATAGTCTACACAAAAGGAGGGATATTGAATGTAAACAAAAAAAACATTTTTAATTCAATTATGCAATAATACGAGGTCATAAATGAACATGTTTTGCTTTGATATCATGTTTGAGAACTCATTTTAAGTCCCACTAACTTTCGAGGTTCAATTTGTTGGTGGGAACATGCTATTCTTTGTTGTACGACCTACCTCAAATCTTATGTCCACAAAGTTGCTAAAAACATAAAACAATAAGAATAAATTTGAAGGTACAACTAAAAAGGGGTTATTTCCTTTTGGCCTCCTCCACCTCTTATATTTCAACATAGTATGGAATTATGCTTATATAACATAAACTCAAACATATGGAAGTTTATAGAGGCAAAGGAGCCCAAGTATATGCTAGGCTAAGCTAGATCTAATGAATGGAAATAGAGGCATACAATTATTCTTTAATACCTCCACCACAAACATATGCAAGGAAAGGTCTCCTCCCTTCTTGGTAGTGATAACCTCCTCCACACACAACCCATAAAAAATATGAATAGAGGAATATAATCTTTGAAGAACTCAAAGTTGATTCTCTCCTACCTAGTGCAATTAGTCATTTTATCCTTACAAACATTTATAGTGATTACTAGAGGCACATAGACCAATTCTTCATAATAGAAGAATTTGATCATACTTTTCCAATGATGGCATTATAAGAAAACCTTAGGTTAAATGAATAATTCCTAGCTAAGTTCTTTAAATCATGTCCAACCGTATAAGAGAAGACTGTTGCTATGTGACTTGGATACCATGGAGAAAGGCTCTTTGGGCTCTTTCATAAATCTAGGTATTGTTAAATTTTAACACCTAAAAGTGAAAATGAAGAATCTTTCCTACGATGGTGGCCAATTATGCTTCTCAACACCTAGATTGCAAAATATTTGTTAATATCATTGCCATCACAATTAAACCTATTGCTTGAGATATAGTCATACATGTAAAAAAAATGGATTTCTTAATAGTAGATACATTCTAGACAATTCAATCCTTGCATCAGAGATTGTTGAATGGGCCCAACAAACTACTCATGATGCCCTTACTATTAAGTTAAAACTTTAACAAGCCATATGATTGCCTCAAATGTCCTTTCATGACCTTTGAATGAAGAACCTTCATTCGAAAAGGATGCCATGTCAAGAATTTAAAATGAAGGTATTTTTTAATTTAAATATTTCATGTCCAAAATGCTTTATAAAAGGAACCTTTGCATGAAGGACCTTCAAATGAAGACCTTAATTCAAAGGTCCTTCATTAGAAGATCCTTCATATGAAGATTCCTTTAATACCATCCCATTATAGCTCTTAGAGTTGTTAGAGATATTTTTGTTTCAAAGTAGAGATTGGACCATCAAATAGTGTCACCATGACTCTACCAAGATATCCATCAAATTGACAAACCCGGACTTACCCAAGCCTCTTTACCCCTAAAAGGCTTGCAACCCTGCCCGGTAGGACAGTCAAAATGAAATCCACATATAAGCTTCTATTAGGCCCAAACCACTGAACTTAGACAAGTAATATATGCCCCTACAAAGTGTCAAAACCTTCTTTCTTGACAGTGGACAATAAAAGAGAAATGGACCAAAACAACGCTGCTCCAAGAGGCCTAATTGGCAGGCTACAACATGACAGTTGACTATCTAAGCTCTCCCCTTCACCCCAAAGCCTTGAAATAGGTTCTTACAGGCTAGTTACACCCATGCCTATCACTCCTAAGTGCTTTCATAGTTAAAATTACCCTAAACAAGCAAAACTCAACTTTTTGCTTCACAATCTAGGCTCGTCGCATGAGGATCCCAGACCTAGAACATTGCAAAACTTCCTCCACATAGCATGTCATTCTACAGAACCCTAAAAAATATGAAAATATACACAAATATCTTCCATCCCACCAAGAATTAGCAGTATTACAACGTGGAGATGGAAGAAAGAGCCATTCTTAAATCAAAACCCTAGTTTTGAAGGTTTTTAGACCAGTTCCTGCTAAAATGATGATATCTTCTTTTATACTCAATGAAAACTTGTCAAATCACCTCTAAAAGAAATCCAGGTCTTCCCTCTATCCAACCATAATAGGATTTTACCCGTACAGTATATACAGAGGTTGTACCACGTAATAGAACATAAAATTTACACACAGATTTTCTAGAAAATAACAAGCTTTTGCATTAGAACTTCAAAATAATTCATCAACCCACATGCATCAACCAAGAGAGGCTTATTTCTATCTTCAACCAACCTTCTCTATGTCCCACAACTGAAATTTTAATTGGTTGTACATTGAGAACTAACAAAACATCATTTAGACACCTAATTGCCTAGTTAAGGCAAGTTAATACAACTTCCACAAGACCGAATACAAAGAGCCTTCAAGAGGTTTCAAAAGGCATAAAAACAATTTCAAAACACCAAGGAAACTCCCCTCAAGCACCTGGTTGCATCATGGAATTTTGATTCTTTAATTTTCCAAGGTGCACCAAGCTTACAAAGTGAGGATGGAGACCTTGTGATTACATTGAAACTTATCACCAAGACTCAAAACCTACTACAAGCCTTTGAAGATGGTCCTTAGGACCTTATTACATCTTGGAAAACTTGACATCAAACAAAAAACAAAAACAAGGCCTCAAAGAGGCATGGAGACCTAAGGTTCCCTTGCACCAAACCAATGCCCATAACTGACTTACAAACACTTAACAACCCATTATTTTGTAAAATTGCAATTTTGACAATTTTTAATGTCAACAATTGCAATGGGATGGTAATACAATATGATAGAAGTGGGATAAGAAATGCATCATTTGAATCATCAAACCAAGATGCAAAGATGAAAGAAAGTGCTAACCCCTTAAAGTGAAAAAGTTTCTTTTAACTTTAAGTTTGTTGGGTAGCCAATTCTTTTAAGTTATCAAATCCTACCATCATACATAATCAAAATTTTGTTATTTCAGATGACTATGAGCACTAAATTTCACTATTTGAAGATGTTGAAACCTTGTCATAGATAACTAGAACATTGATGCAACCACTCATCCTACCTTAAAACATACCAAAATTCTCCTAGCAATTAGACATAGGAAGATTTAAGATGACTTAAACAATTTTTATTGCCAAAGCATAAACTTATGATGACTTAACCAGTCCTAGTACACACTCCCTCCCCATCAACCACTTAGAAATATGGAGTTTATTAGTGGACAGATGAACCACCTCACATGTGCACCTGAATTATGTCTATTAGTGTTCTAATTCATCTTTTTCAAGACAACTTAAACCAAAATATTATGTATGGTGAAACCATTCTTCTGAACAATACATTTGAGGCCTTGGTTTTGTAACTAGTGGACCATAGTCACATTTAAGGCTATTTACAAATTTTAAATTCATTAATTGCAAGGGAAAGTCTCCTTCATACATTGATTTGATTTGTGATGGACACATTTGGACGGTAGTAGCAATAACTTGCAATCTATCAAGACTTTATTACCTTATAACCAGTCAAATTCTAGCGATGAAATGATAGATTAATCATAATGTCACCTTGGGATCACATCACCATGAAAGAACTTCATCCAACATCCTTATGAGTTTAGGTACCACCAAATAGGTATTTGTCAATTTTTTTCCTCGAGCGAGGGAAATAGGAAAAGAAGAGGAAAGTGAGACATGTAGTAGGTCTAAAAGAGGGAGATCAACTAGAGGTCAAAATATTAGAAGAAAATTCTGTAAATGCATGGAATTTTTTCTTGTTGAAGGGGGGTCATGTTCTTATGATGATGAGAGCATAGGCAACATTGAGGTTCCCTTGAGGTACAAACATCTACAGAAACAATGGGTACCCAAGGAACTTCCTCCATTAAACACTGATTTTTGTGTCAACAAGAGGATATATCATATAGCACCATCGTCATTACATGGTTTGGGCCTATTTTTCATGGACGGCATAAAGGTTTGTCACGAAAAAGTTATTGAATTGATGGAGTATGTCAGACCCTGTTACAATTACAAAGATTGGATGCTTCTGGTTCGATATACATGAAGTATGCATACGTATGCACTGTCAGCAAATTATATTCAGCTAAAAGATAAGGATCAAAATAAAAGAGTGGCTATGTACATTAATAGAAGGCCAAAAGTATCAGGGAATATTGTAGGGTTTATAAACAATACATGACCTGGGTCAACAAATAAGCAACCCAATTGCATATTCGAGGTGTGCAAGGGAAACCGTGTATTCGTATATGTGATAAAACCAATAACTATAGGGGAAGAGTTACTAATTGATTACAATTTGAATCATTTAGATACAAATATAGTTACTATGGGGGTGGTACGTACTATATACCATTTTACCCAACCTTCAATTAATGACTCCAATATACCATTTTATTATTATGTTTTTTTTGTAAGTCTATTGGTTTCATTTTGATAATATTTTTTTATATTATTTTTTTGTCACAGCCGGACATTGATCGTACAGGGAAGGATCTGGCCTAGACCATAGATCATGATGCATCTTCAGGCACTTCTACCCGATAGGTTTACCTCATTGTAATTGTACAAATTAGATACGAGCAAAATGTTTTATTGGGTATGTGCAGGATCATGATGGGCCAAAAAGTGGCAATATGATGGGTATGTGGTTGATAACTTTTTTTTACCCAAAATTGATGAAACAAAAAGGGTTTTTAAAGGAGATTCTTAGCTTTCCACCAATATAAATTATGCTTTACTTTGAATTTAATAAGTAATTATTATTCATTTTCTATTCAAATTATGACTAAAATCATGATTGATAAGTTGATTGAAAAACATCTATAGCCTTCAAACGGTATCACATTTTTTGAATCCAAAACATGCGTCACATTTTATGCTTTGCATACTATAGGATTAAAAAATGAAAAAAAATCAATTTCATGAAGTTTTGACCAAGTTAAGGTGGTCGACATACGAAGTTTTTTATATTTTTAAAAGTTGTAATAAAAAATCATAATTAATTATTTACTTGAAAAAAATTACAAAAAAATATGTATCACATTGGGACATGAGTCCTCTAATTATATCTAAAAATATTATAAAAAAATATTATCATTTTATTATGGTTAGGGTGGTTAGACAAACACCTACTTATTTTTTCCCTGAAATTTAAGTACTACTACATTGAAATTTCAAATTTTCACCAAATAGATTTTTTTTTTTTAAACATACCTAGTAGTTTAAAAACAACATTCAATTTGCTACAAATTCTATTCTTACATATTTTTGAAATAATATAGATAACTTATTCAAATTTTTACTTCAAGTTCCCTAACTTTGATTTTTCTGAATTTTTTGCCACTTAAGGACCTATTTCTTCCATGATGATCCTGCACATACCCTATTATTATGTTTTTTTCATAAGTTTATTGGGTTAATTTTGATAATGTTTTTAATATTCTTGTTGCAGTCGACTGATCGGGGAAAGGCACTAGTAGTAGAGGAGAGCATTCATAGGGTCGAGTCGAGGTGCAATCACTGTTATTGGATGATGACATCGCATATTCAAAAAACCCTCTCGATATGATAAGGAAGACATAAAAAAAATGAAATGAAGAAATCCTTCAATTGTTATTCATAGTGCCTCAAACAGATGAGATAAGAGAGAGGGTTAAAATATTGACTGAGAGAGTACAAAACTTGCAAGTAAGCTATCATGAGGTCTCTAATTATAACATAAGTTCATTCATGGTTTTATATTTTGTACTCTTTTATGTCATGAATTAAAATATGTGTTGTTTTTACATGATTTTTTGTGTCCTCATGATGCTACTGGCCATGATCAGGGTATTGTAGGTGTTGCCTGCGGAGTAGGGGCTGGTACAAGTGTCCATCCTGATCTTCCTGCACATATATCACATCATCCGACCCCATCATCCATGCCTATATTGTCGACTGAAATGTTGAAAACACATAGCATGCATGCATCGGGTAGTACTGGTGATGCAAAGGCCACTAGTATTGGTGATGTTTTAGCAGCATTTCCTGGATCTTCCCATATTATTAGTATGGGAACATTTCCAGTCACATTTGTAGTGACCAAGAATTTCATTCCCATAAAGATAGAGAAGGTCCCAGGTAATTTAAAATGTTTTAATTATTATTATATATAATCCAATTGAAATTTACTTATTGATCACTCTTTTTAGACTAATGATCCCATGATCATTTTTCAAGAAATGATGTTTTATATAAACATCTAGGTGATATGACATTGGAGCTCTTTGGGCCCACCATACGTACACGGTGGAATACCCAAAATCAAGATTTAAAAGATGAGCTCATTAATTGTTTAGTTGTATTGTTCGGTGATAAAACATTCAACCGAACCAAGGTCCTTAAGAAAGTTGGTACCTATCTAAAGTATGTGAGGGACCAATATAGGTCACATTTAGAGAAGAAAAAAAAGTAGGAGCATCCCCCTATGATTCTGAAGAGGGAGTGGAAGGACCTGGTGTTGGGTAGAAAGGAGAAGGCTAAAAAGAAAAAAGGAAAGACACCACTGGGCCAAGGAAGGTATGCAATACTATAAACAATGTAATTATATACTGATTACTCTTTCTTTTTACATAATCTAACGTATTTCAAACTTTTCATACGCTGCCCAACACATTGAAGGAAACAAAGGAAAGACTAGAAAAACACAGGCAACACAAACTTGGCTCTGGTGGTTATATGAAATTAGCCACACAAATTGTAAGTATCAATAAATGAAATATTACATCCAAATAATAAATTGCAAACAATTTTTGTTGTATCACACCATAGAAGCAAAATTCATGATCTTATGCAAAAATGCAGGGCTTTGAATTCAACAGAGCACCCACATAAGAGGACATGAAGATCTCCTTCCAGCATGGCTATGAAGCCGTGGCTGAACGCCTAAGAGTCTTGACTAGGCAAACACAAACTTCCACTGCATCCAACATGTAGGTAAATAAATTCAATAAAGTTTATTTAAAATTGAATACTTGTGCAGTCTATTCAATATTAATTTCCACCATAAAGTAATTATGTGCCTATTTGTTTTAAATAGACAAGCAATGATAATACTACACATGACATTGGAATGCAGCCTGGTGAGGGTGGAGCACAACCTGCAGATGAAGGTCATGGTGTGCATCCTGGTACTGGATGTATTCATGTGCTATACAAAACGCAGTATGGATTAATACAATTAAACATCTTTAATTGAAATTGGTGTATTAATTAATGTAACCTTTCATGTTTCAACTTTAGAGCATGTAGAGTGTGATGAACATGTTGAGCAGGCTAGAGAAGACAGGAACATGATGTGGCCCCATCAGGTAAAGAGGACCACTCTAATATTCTTTTAAACGTATTTAATTGCAATTGGTGTATTAATTAATGTAACCTTTCGTGTTTCAACTCTAGATCAAGATTTAGAGGGAGTTCAACATGTTGAGCATGAGGCTATAAGACAAGATTAGGAACATGATGTGGCCCCATCAGGTAAAGAGCACCACTCTAATGTTCTTTTAATTAATAAAATACTTGTAATAATAATAACAAAACATATCAATTTAACATTTCTTTGTTATTGTAGCAGACCCCCCTTGCAGCGGCCTCCACGTTGTCATTAGTATAGGACTAAGTGTACATTAAGATCACAAGTAGAGGGTAGAACAACTGAAGGGGGGGGCAGATGATTTAGAAAATGATACTCCACTTCAGATTTTTTTAGCTTCAAAATTAAATAAACAAAGAAAAAAGTGATTGTAATCAATATATTATGACAACCATATTTTTGATAATATGTAAAAACTGAATGAATGAATGTTATATGTTAATGAATGAATGTTATATGTTATTAATGGATGAATGAATGATTAGTGTTATATGATCGGGTATGGGGAATTGAGAGTGATGTGAGGGGGGGGGGGGAAGGGCCAAATGAGCTTCCATCGTCACGTGGTTGGCCCTGTTAAGTAGAGAATATTAAACTATTCTCAAAACAAAGAGAAACTCAATCCAACTACATCCAAGTATCTTTTTAATTCCTCTATCTTTCATCAATCTCTTTACTATTTAAACCTTGTACAGATGTTTTACATGAAGAACCCATTATTGTGAAATGTGTCTCTAGTTGAGTAAACTAAATTCATGCTCTACATCATAATTTGAAGTTGTTTCCATTCCAATGTTCTAAGTTTAGTTTGTTTGTATGGCTTTGTATGAATACAACATTGTGTTCTATGTGGATTTGGTTTCAAAGCTCTATTTGTTTTGTTTTTAGTGGTGACATTATAACTTTAAAATTTGACTTTTTGTGCATAATAGGTTAGAGGAAAAATTGACAGCTCTGAAGGGTTTAGAGGCTCGATTGAGATAGATACATAGATATTTTGATCTTGTTGTTGATGGGAGGCTTCCACTTAACCATGAAATTTTGTACCATCTGTAGGTATGCAAAAATTTCTCTACTTACATTCATTCAACTTACTGTCTTCCTTACCCTTGTTAAGCCACAACCATAACTAGCACACTGTCATAATGCTTCAATCTCAGTCATTAATCTTTGTCTTGACAAAAAGGATAATAGTCATTAATACATTACTAAGGGTAAAAATATTTCATAAAGACCTATGGAGGATAAACCACAGTCTACCAATCCATTAGAGATTCACAGTGCATAAAATCATTGAAAATACATCATATTCATAACCTTTGCTAAGGGCACATGATAGTCTTTTGGACTGTTTAAATTTTAGCTTCATTTAGTTTCAATGTTATTTTGAGATATTTTTGATTTATTTATATTTGAAAATGCAAATTTCGACATCTGCTTAAATGTTCATGTTCAATGCATTCCCTATGCATGCATTTTCAAGAGTCTAGATTACTCTACATGCCAAACATGATTCCCTCTCCCTCCTATAGTATCTAAAACTAGGAAATTGATAAATCTTGTTAAGGTTAGGTACTTTCTATTACATAAAAATTATTACTCTTTGCCTATATTGTCATAGACTAATTTTTTCAGTGGTTGGGTATTTCTTCTTGTGTTCAAGAGCACATTATGAAGACAAGTCATGGGCCAATCTCTGTTTTTGTGTGTTGGAATCAGCAGAAGTTGACACTCATTACTTATCTCAATGTTACCTTGAATAGTGAGTATTCTTCAGTTTTTTTTTAATGTTTTGTGTCATTTTATAAATAATGATCAAATTGGTTATCTCATTGCATTATGAAGCTAGAATTGCAGTACTACTAGTATATGCCAAAACTCTAGAACTTTTCTTTTGGAACACATTATTGAGGAATAAATATCTTGCATCTATGTGCTCATGTGGGTCTTTTTGCATCCACCTTGTATGAATATACTTCAACTACTTATTTTCTATGTCGTAGGTAAGTATTTCCATAAGAGAGGCTATTCAATATTCTTAATCATATTAATGGTTCAAACTTAAGATTATTTTCATTGTTATAATGATCAAAATGTTATACTTTGCTATACATTCAAGGATTCTCTTTCCCCCTACTCTTTTCTCTCTCCCCCCTCCTTTTAAGTATTTTCTTTGTCATAAAAGATTCACATTTATGTCCCATTTACAAAAAATTATCTGAAGCTCTAGGAGTGACTAAAAACATGTAAAAAATGATGGATTATGTATGAACAAAAACTTTCCATCTTATAGCTAATTAAATCCTTAATGCTTGATGAGTTTAGAGCTCGAATAATGCTTGTATATGCATGTGTAGCAATAAGGGAGCCTATGTGAAGATTGAAATTTAAAACATCACTTTGGTATTTTTCCTTAGGAAGTGAAATGATATTTCAAGTAATATAAACTTACACACACAATTTTTTTTTGCATTGTTAATTCAATACCATGAAGAGTGGAATACAAAAATATCAAACCAAGCAAGAATAATCAATTCATAAGATTATTCTATTGTAATAGGGTTGATTGGTTGCTTGTTTATTTTTGATTGTCAGGAAGTCATCAATATACACTTAGTTTTCCCGCCTTCTCTTACCTTGTGGCCAGAGAGTTTCTACATAAGGCATCAAAGTAAACTTCAATATTGACAATGGAAATGAGTACAAGGTCAGTATAACTTAATGTTAATTGGGTATGATTTTATTTGTTCAAGACCAATTTAGATTCATTTTCTGTTCACACTACTTTTATTTACATTTATGTTTTGCTAATATCCATTTTCCTTTACATTCATATTCTTCTATACATATTGTGTTTACAATAATGTTTTCTTTAATTTAATCTAGGGGAGAGGATTTAGTACCTGAGCATGTTTCAATAGTTGTGATAGTAGTGGTTTATATAATGCCCAATATTTTTATCAATATTGGACCAATAGTTGTGACTTTAAAGTTGTTAGTGTTGATGATGACTACCCATAATTAAACAAAATGTATTCCTTTGATCTAAAAAGCAACCAATCATGTGATTGCACATCAGTGCTCAATAAAACATGTTGTGAATGCACAAATATTGGTCTCACTTTTTTTTGGGTCTTTTTGGACACCTTGACAAAAAACATGCTAATGTAGCCTTGAAACCTTAGTTATAAGCATGGGACTTGTCAAGTAAGCTGCTGTAAAAAATTGGGAGTGATTTGAAATTTCCACATAGAATCATTAGAAGCACAAAGTTAGGGTGCTCAACTACTAGGTCCTCTTCATAGCAGATCCACTTCATGTCTTCTCCATGGGAGAAGAATAGTATGAAAGCAATTTTTGTGGTTTGGAAGATTGCTTTGTAATTTCACTTCGATGTAATAAGCACGGGGAAAGTTTGTTTAGATTTTGTTACTTATATTGCTTATTGTCCCCTACTGCCATGAATTAGGTATGAATATTTGGTTGTATTTTAACACACAATTGTAATCCTTTTTCTTTCCTTGTGTATGATCCTTCTTGCTCAATTTCTCTTATATTTTGGGATGATGTAAGGCATTCATCAAACTTGTTTTCATGCTAATCCAAGTATGGTATGAAGACCTACTATTATATGTTCCATTTCTTGAGAAGTGATTTCTCCTGTCATGAATTTAGTGAGCTATAAAAATTGAACATATAGAGCTACTAAACATTGTACAACTTTGCTTGATTTTCATACAACCCAACCTTAGACACTTTGAATAAATGATGCAAACCTTTACATGTGTATGTTTTGGTTATTTATATGATCTCACCTTGTGCAAATGCGCATAAGTGCTTAGGATCCAAGTTTGAAGGATGTTAAGTTGCCACTAGTTTAAGAAGAGGAAAGTATTTCTTGAGGAATTTCAAGGAAAAACAATCAAACACCTATACCAAATAACCAAGGAACATTAACAACCATCTATACCTTCTCACTATAACCAATTATCAGACCTTCAAGACAATAGGTTCATCATCTACTTCGCAACTCTGTCCATTCCAACTTACTATCCTTTTTGCAATCAAGTCTTCATTCATGCATATTAGATTCACCATACCTGTATCATTAAAAACAACATACACTACCTTTTATACCTTATCCTTCACCAAAACACCCAGGGCCATGTTTAAAAAACCAAATGTAATTGCTAACTTTTCACTATGGTGGTAGATAAATGATTATTTTTTCTTCTATTCCACAACATTAAGTAAAATTATTGAAACTAGAAATACTCTGCTGCCTCCATGTGCCAAGCTAATTTCTTCAATATAGAATTATTGGGTGTCACCAATATAGAAGATAGTCACCAATATAGAAAAGTTATGTAATCATCCCACATAATCTTCTTTATTCCAAGTCATCTTGAGTTTTCCTATAGAAATAATGGTTTTTCTATGTGATTATGAGATCATCAAATCATTGAGCTCTACACCCACCTTTCTAATGTCAATGTTGTAGGATTAAAGAGTTTTTCCTTATATTTCCATAGGTATTTCTTTAATCCTCTCCAATTTATGCATTCATGTGTCATTTGAGAGGGTAATTCCATAAAGGTTTTGTCACAATTGAAGAATAATGCATTAGCTTATGTCCATCATGAAAATAGCAAGGGTTATTATGGGGAAATTTGATAGGAAATGACTAGATCCCAGAGTATGCTACAGGCCTTCATACTACAACCTTTTTCATGATAGAAGATTCTTGTTTTGTGACATGGAAAGAATACATTAAGTGATTGTTAGACCAAGGATAGTGAACTATGTAGGAATATATGAAAGGAAAGTGATCAAGCATCTACTACTATGGCAAGGCCAAGAGACATAGGTGGGTAGAGATCTTAAGCACGAGATGGTGACAATCAAGATAAGGAATCAATGTTAAAAGATAGAGCATAGTCCATTAGAAATCATTGGATAGTCATGAATGCCAAATGATCATTAACAATGTCAAGGGGTAGTGACTTCATCTTAAGAGATAGTCATTTAAAATGCATGTCAAGTGGACTGTGCAAAGATAATTGAAGGTAGTGAAAAGTGACAAATCTAAAAGCCTTTTGAACAAATCTATTTTGTGCATATCCTGCAATCATTGTAGTCCATGGGACCACATTTCTTTGAGGCATTCTGTCAAACAGTTCACGTTCCTTGTCTATGCTTCGACATTTTGCATACATGTCTAATAGGGCAGTTGCAACTACATCTGATGAAAATCCTCTATCCTTTATGTTTTGATGGATGTCCATACTGTTGGAAACTTGCAGCCAATTAAAGACAATTTCCACATAACCCATAAAGAAATATGCATCTAAGTATTCGGAATCCACATGCAAGAGAATAGACAACATACCCATGAAAATATGACACAAGATATACCCTGGGAAAACCCTCAAGAGGGAAAAAACCCATCCTCCAAAAGCATCCATCTCATGTATTATTCAGCAATAAGATTACAATAATCTTCTGAGTCTCCATGAACACCATTGAAGCAACAAGCTCTCCAAAGCAATCCATGTGAACAAGCATGCAATCATACATCTTGGCCATGCTTTAAACCCTCAAATGTAGCAGAGCTAATCATGCAAAATTGCATCTCACACAATAACTACCTTTGTGGTTGCTTTTATAGAAGCAAGCTCCCAAAAAACCACTAAGTGGTATTACACAAAACTATGTGACAATAACTATGAGATTACAAACCATGTCCCCTTATTTAATATTGGGTGCTTTATTTATTATTTTCCACAATATTAAATAATTACATTTTAGCAACTTAAGTTATGTCCCAATGTTACATGCAACATTAAGTGGCCCCAAGAATAATTACATTAAATACATAATGCAAGGTGTACAACACACATTTTCCAACATTCTCCCACTTGTTGTATACATTGCATAAGGGAACAAGTAACCTCAAAACATGAATCAAATGAACAATCCATATAGCCACATATACCATCATGGAATCAAAGTGCTCCATGTGCTCCATCAAGATACCTCTCAAGTGAAACTACACGAGTAAAACCAAGAGTGGGAATGAGGGGTGGTGGGAGCACCCAAGCTCTTCAAGGAACTCTTCAGGAGACAGGAGAATGCAGGGGTCTTGAAGACCTATCAATCACCTCAAAGCATCAATTATGATATCTTGGAGCCTATAATGGCCTTTGGAATGGGTGAACACATTAAAGAGGTCAAAAGTCCTAAGGGTCCTAATAAGGATCCTAGGACCAAATTTCAATGTAAATGGAACAATCATGTTCTAGGAGGTTAGATAGGAATATAGTGCTTTAATTATGTCAAATAAGGTTGGATGTTAGAGATTCAATAGTTTTTAGGTTGTAGGAATCAATAAAATAAGAGTTGGAAAATTCAGATTTTTGAATTCCAATTTGGGCGGGTAAATGAGTTTTAGGAGATTTAAGCACTTTAATGAAATAAAATCAATGAAAAACAGTTTGGGAAGTTGGGGAATGGGTTTATAACCCCAAAATAATCATTTGTATGGAGGTTGGGCATTTGGAGAGGAGACTGTACGGACTGCTATAGGAAATAGTGAAAAAACACAGTTTTCTTGCATTTTCTTGAGTCTTTTTGATGATCTATTGATTCCTTTTGAATTTATAATCAATTGGATGGTTTAAGAACCTGTATTTACTTTCAATTAACCTTTTGAATGATCTAATAGACGTTAGGAATCAGTTTTTGTAACATATTGCTGACTGTCCTCAGAAATAACACAAAATTTTCACTAGTTTTGGTGGTTTTCATGGATGATTGATCCATTTCAAGGTAGAATGCTGCTGTGACCTATGAAATAGATCATTCCTAACATGTAACATACATATTTAACAAACTAATGTGCAGGGAAGAAGAATATTGAGGTGTACACCAAGATTTCACAATGCAAAGTGCTTGAAGATGGAGGCTACGGTATAGCAGCAGAAGATCTACCTTAATAAGGGGAATTTTTTTGAGTTGGGATAGACTAAATATGTTGTCCTAATGGTGTAGAGTCAATGAGAAAGTTCTGGAAGTGATTGGAAGGTTAGTTTTCAAGAAGCCCTAGTTTTGAGGCAAGTTAAGGAGGGTTTTGTGTTTGAGCATGTTAGAGGTGTCATAGAGGCCTAAAATCTTGGAATCCTTGGTTTTGAGTCCTTTTAAGGGACTGTTGAAAGTTTCATGGTCAGGGGTTGAGTTTAAAGGGGGGTTGCTTTGGAAAAGAGGGCTAATTAGGCCTAGTTTTTGAGGAGACAACAGATTTTGGAAGGGTTTGTCTAAAGCAAGTGATATCAAGGTTTGGATATGTTGTTTTCCATCATAAAACACATCTTAATCAGTCATTATATTGGAGGGTCCTTTGGAAAGTTTGAGAGAAAAGTCAAAAAATCCTTTGCTAGAGGCCTAGTTGGGCTAGAAGGCCTAGTTAAGGTGGAAAAGTGGATTTTATTCAAAACAGAGGTTTGGGGCTTTGATTTCATTTAAGACAAGTGTAATTGTGTCTATTAAGAGAATTCCAAGGGTTTGGGTCCATAAAGAGAGCATACAAGTGATTAGTGCATCATTAAGCCTTGTCTCCATTAGGGTGCTTGGAAGGGGGTTAGAAATTGCATCACTTTAATCCTTGAAATCTTTGTGTTCCTTCAAAGCCCCAGACCCTCTATATTAGAGTGGTATCAAGTGAGTGAGTAGGTCCTTTAGGGATTGGAGAAACAACAATGGCACCAAAAAATCAATTGGCAAGAGAGTTGGAAGAGTTGAAGGAAAACTTGGAAAGGGAGAGAAGAGAATGAAGGGAACAAGAAGCAGAAAAAGAGTAGGCCAGAGCAAGAGAAGAAAGGCAATGGAGAAGGGAGAGAGAGACCATGCAAGCAAGGATAAATAACCTTGAGAGGAGTAGGAGGAGAGAAGACCAAGAAGACCAAGAAGACAATGATGAAGATGAAGAGCATGTGAGGGTAAATTAGGAACAACAAGCAGATGAGACAGAGGACCCTGAGGAAAGGAGGTTACTGAGATTGTTGAAGGCAGTACAAGGTCATGGAGGGAAGAGTCACATAGACTTGCCTATCTATCAAGGGAAGATGGATAGTGAAGAGGTGTTGGGATGGCTTGATGCCTTAGAGAACTATTTTGAGTTTGAGGAGATGGATGAAGAGAGGAAGGTTAAGTTTTCCAAAACCAAGTTGAGAGGTACAACATTGACATGGTGGACTAGTTTTTAGAATGATAGGATGGCTAGAGGATTGGAAACGTTTCACATGGGCTAGGATGAAAGAGTTTGGTCAGGAGTAATTCCTACCATCACGATTACACAATTAGGTATGAGAGGATGGGAGGCAAATTTAAAGGCAAAAGGACATGGATGCTGATATGTCTATATTGAGTATAATTCAAAGCAAGGTATTAGGGAGGTTATGAGGAAGAGGGATGAGAAAATAACCGAGGTATATCAATGAAAGCGAGGTATAATCCTACAAGAGATGAGATTGGTTTTGCAATTGCCAAAGTGGGAGAATGCTTTCAGTTGGCCATTAGAGAAGAAGAAAAGGTGAAAAGGAAGCAGGAAAGATCAAGCAATGGTGGAAGAGGAGGTAGTTCAAATAGGGGTAGAGGTAATAGAGAACAAGGACAAGGCAGCAATGACAAGAGAAACAATGACAAAGGCAAAGAGATATTTTCGATCAAAGGGTGGATACACACACTCCTAGAGGAGGAGGCAGATTTGGACAAGGTAGAGGACCATTCATAGGTAGGTGTTTCAATTGCAATGAACTAGGGCATCCTTCCTTCAAGTGTCCTAAATGGGAACAAGCTGATAAAGGTAGAGATAGGAGAGCTAACTTGGTACAAGAAGAAGAGGACAAAAAGGAGGAATCAAAAACATTCATGGCAGACCCTGTGACTGATGGTGAGTTTCTTATGGTCAAGCAAGGAGAAAGACTTCATCAAGAGCCAAAGATAACTATCTTTAAGACTAATTGTCTCAGTCATGGTAAGATATGTAGATTACTCATAGATTTAGGGTCACATAGCAATTTAGTTTTAGTTGATATGGTAACCAATTTAGGGATTGAAACATTTGATCATCGTACTCCCTACAAGGCCACTTGGGTAACTCAAAGGCAACATGTAGAGATTGGTAAGAGAGCTTTTGTGGATTTTTCAATTGGATCTTATCATGATAGGGTTCTTTGTGATGTCATTCAATGACTTGTGGTCGCATCCTCGTCTTGGGGAGACCATGGCGGGTATGCTAGAAGGACATTGCATGATGGGTTCCATAATACATATTGGTGCATAAAGGAGATGTTAGATACAAATTAGTGCCTTTGCCTTTAGAGCAGTCAAATGAAAGTTTTATGATATGTTTTGAAAAACATTTGCAGGTGAATAAGTAGGGTAAGATAGGTAAGACAGGGGAAGATACTGGTTGGAAGAGGAATGATGAGTTGCAGCAGATATATGAAGAGTACAGTCCTAAAAATCAGAATATTTGGGACTTAGATAGTATTAAGATTGGGAGTATTGAATGCCCTATTGTTGAGGGTAATAGGAGTGGTGTTCTTTCACAAGGAAATGAATGGAATAAAGGAAAAAATAGGGTACAAGGACATGCTGTTATCAAGCAGCAAAAAGGACAAACAAAACAGATTTTTGACACTAACATGTTGAGTGACATGAATGCAGATTGGAAGAAAAGGAAGAAGGTAACTTTGGGAGATTTCATGCTTGGTAATTAGGAGGTACAAACATACAGGAACAAGGAGTATTATGGCAGCAACAAGTTGGATGCTTCTTGGGGCAAGAACTCTTTCTTTCTTGGGGAGAATGTTGCAGGAGCACCCAAGCTCTTCAAGGAACTCTTCAGGAGACAGGAGAATGCAGGGGTCTTGAAGACCTATCAATCACCGCAAAGCATCAATTATGATATCTTGGAGCCTATAATGGCCTTTGGAATGGGTGAACACATTAAAGAGGTCAAAAGTCCTAAGGGTCCTAATAAGGATCCTAGGACCAAATTGCAATGTAAATGGAACAATCATGTTCTAGGAGGTTAGATAGGAATATAGTGCTTTAATTATGTCAAATAAGGTTGGATGTTAGAGATTCAATAGTTTTTAGGTTGTAGGAATCAATAAAATAAGAGTTGGAAAATTCAGATTTTTGAATTCCAATTTGGGTGGGTAAATGAGTTTTAGGAGATTTAAGCACTTTAATGAAATAAAATCAACGCAAAACAGTTTGGTCAGTTGGGGAATGGGTTTATAACCCCAAAATAATCATTTGTATAGAGGTTGGACATTTGGAGCAAGTACTGTACGAACTGTTTTATGGAAATAGTGAAAAACACAGTTTTCTTGCATTTTATTGTGTTCTTTTGATCTATTGATTTCCTTTTGAGGTTTATAATCGGTGGTAGGGGCGCATTGTTTACTTTCCATTAACCTTTTGAATAATTTGATAGATGTTAGGAATCAGTTTCTGTAACATATTGCTGACTGTCCTCAGGAATAACACATAATTTTCATTAGTTTTGGTGGTTTTCATGGATGATTGATCCGTTTCAAGGTAGAATACTACTATGACCTATGAAATGGATCATTCATAACATGTAACATACATATTTAACAAACTAATGTGCAGGGAAGAAGAATATTTAGGGTGTACACAAGATTTCCTGATACAAAGTGCTTGAATGGAGGCTAGGGTATGTGAGAAGATCTGCCTTAATGAAGGAATTTTTGAGGTTAAGGATAGACTAAAATATATTTTCCCTAATGGGTGTAGGAGAGTCAATGAGAAAGTTTTGAAGTGATTGGAGGTTAGTTTTCAGAAGCCAACCCTAGTTTTGAGGCAAGTTAAGGAGGGTTTTGTGTTTGAGCATGTTAGATGTGTCATAGAGGCTAAAAATTAGGAATCACTTGGTTTTAGAATTGTTTAAGGGACTGTTGAAGGGTTTCATGGTCGGGGGTTTGAGTTTAAAGGGGTTTCTTTGGGAAAAGAGGGCTAATTAGGCCCTAGTTTTGAGGAGACAACAGATTTTGGAAGGGTTTGTTTGAAGTAAGTGATATCAAGGTTTGGATATGTTGTTTATCATCATAAAACACATCTTAATAAGTCATTAGATTGGAGGGTCCTTTGGAAAGTTTGAGAGAAAAGTCAAAAAAATCCTTCGCTAGAGGCCTAGTTGGGCTAGAAGACCTAGTTAGGGTGGAAAAGTGGATTTTGTTCAAAACAGAGGTTTGGGGCTTTGATTTCATTTAAGAAAAGTGTAATTGTGTCTATTAAGATCATTCCAATGGTTTGGGTCCATAAAGAGAGCATACAAGTTATTAGTGCATCATTAAGCCTTGTCTCCATTAGGGTGCTTGGAAAGTTAGAAATTGCATCACTTTAATCCTTGAAATCTTTGTGTTCCTTCAAGTCCTAGAACCTCTACATCAAGAATGCTCCTCCAAGAAATCCAAGTCATCATGACTCATCTAAAAACACTCTCCTCATAGGTCCATGTTGAACTCATGTCCAACCAAGGTGTAGGCTCCTCAACTCCCTGCTGAAATCTCATCAAGAGTATCCATCTCAACACATGTCTCTAATCATAAGAGAACTCAAGCCTCACCTATGTCTCCAAGTATCCATGAGTACCTGTAACCAACCAATCCATGCCAAACTCCAAATGCAATATAGCACCATCATGAAGTAATCAAGCAAATGTCAATGTACCCAATACCAAGAGAACCACACAAGATCAATGTCATATATCCAATCGCGAATCAAGAACATAACCATGACATCATGATCTAACCATCTCCTTATAGGAGATCACATGCACCATAACATATATATACATCCTAGTCTCAAGAGAGCATGTAATATGTCAAACTCTAAATGCATATCAAGAGTAAACCATGACATCCATAACAAATATACTCTAAACCAAGAAACCATATCTCCAATCGCATGGAGATAACCTTACCAAAAGATGCATCCTTGTCACTGCCAACAACTCCCATTGAACTGTGATACTGAGTCACACATGGCATCATGACAACCATCCTCTCCATGAAGATCATCCAAGTCTACACACACAACTGAAATGTCAGTAACATAAAAATAGAACCATAATCTCCAAGCCAAGAAGATACCTACAACCGCCAAACCATCATAAACATATCCATCACCGCCAAAACCATCACTGTCAAAAGCTCCCACTGAAAAGTGTAATCAAGCTATCCATGACATCATGATAAGAATCTCCTCATGAAGATCAACCAAAATCCCTCACACAATCAAAGAACTCAAATATAACAAGAGCTCCCAAAAGGAAAAGTAAAACCATGATCCTCATACCATGAAGATACACCGCCACAACCATAATCAGGAACCAATCCAACACCACCAACAATGCACCTGCATAAACCATCATGACATGTCAAAGTCTCTAAAGCAAAAGAAACATCCATTACACCATGATCACCACCAAATGTAACAACCCAACCCAATAGTGTCCACATATCTGCATAATCATAGTCGACTACATATATCTCATATCATGACTGTACCTGGCAATACCATCTCATCTCCTTAACATGAAAACAAAACCAACAAACCAAGTGACTAAACCAAGCCACCAAAATTGAACATGCATCAACATTGAAATATCAATGGGCAAAGACAACCCATGTCCAAGTCATAAATGCAACATGTAAGTATAGACCGCCTACAACATTGCACAACTTGTAGATATATCAATGAAGAATATAAATCCAACCATATATTGATAACCATGTCAAAAATGGAATAATATGAGATATACAACTGAGCATACAATGAATCCAACATCAAATCTCCAAGATCCGATCATCCATAAACTCACAGTATCACCATAGTCAAAGAAACTCATATACAACTCAGATAAAGAAAACAACAAATAAACCATGCCAAAATAGCTCCAAACCTGATCCAATGTATAGTTCTCTGAACAAGCTTTCCATTAACTATTCGAAGTCCACAATCTGACTCCGTATGCACCTGATATCACCTCTCGAAGCTCAAAACAAACATCTGACTTTGACCAAGAAAAACACTGTCAAAATTGAAGAATCTAGAAAATAATCTGTCACCACATCGTAGATCTCTGAGTCAGCTTTCCAACGAATCCAAGAAGTCAAAAAACGGACAATCTAAGCAAAAGTTATACCCCTCCGAAGTAAAATTGTAGTTTGCACCTGAGGCAAAAAATTTTAACCACCATTGGTGGCTGGGCGGCGGCCCCACCTGGGTGGCGCCGCTCCTTGGGTGGCGGACCCGAAATCTGAATTAAATCCAATTTAATTTAATTTACATGCAAAAATTTGCATGGCCCCTTTTAGATATTTCATGGCGGATTTATTAACAATAAAGGCGATTTTTAAAAAGAAATTAAAATTTAATTTTAAAATGTTTTTGAAAAAACCCCTGTGGGGTTGGCGGTACGCCAGGGCCACCGGCCGGCTACTACCGACAACGGTACCTACTGGTACCGCTGGCTACAGGTACCAAAGGTACTACTGTCAGCGGCCAGAAGGCCGCTGCCTACAGTACGACACGGCGGTGGGGGGTCCAACCCCCCACCAAAACTTTATAATTTTTTTCATAAGTTTTTCAAATCAAAACTTTTTGATTTCTAATTTTTTTTTTAATTTTGTGCAGGTTCGAAATTTTAATGGAAAAAGAATAATTTTTTTAATATTATTTTGACGTCCATACGATCTGGGCATGGGCACAATTTTTTTTTTGCAATTTTTCATAGTATCAGAAATAGGTCAAATTATATATCAATTTTCGTATCTCGGCCAACCCAGACTCAACCGTGAGGTCTATTTTGAGTCAGGAGATCATCTGTGAAAGCTCACCCCCAAAACCCCCATTTGAATACAAAACCAAGAAATCTATTTCACCCAAAATTTCTCACATCCCAGATCCACAAACAACCCATTTAATCAGCAAACCCAAAACCTTTAGATATGCAATAAACAACCTGCAAAACCTTCATATCCTGCCATGTCTTTGATTCTCACATGCAATGCATAGATTCAAACTTAAACAAGATTTTTCTCATCCAAGGGTTATACAACCACAACCAAAGCTCTGATACCACTTGTTGGAAACTTGTAGCCAATTAAAGATAATTTCCACATAACCCATAAAGAAATATATGCATCTAAGTATTCGGAATCCACATGCAAGAGAATAGACAACATACCCATGAAAATATGACACAAGATATACCCTGGGAAAACCCTCAAGAGGGAAAAAAACCAACCTCCAAAAGCATCCATCTCTTATGTATTATTTAGCAATAAGATTACAATAAGTCTTCTGAGTCTCCATGAACACCATTGAAGCAACAAGCTCTCTCCAAGAAATCCATGTGAACAAGCATGCAATCACACATCTTGTGCCATGCTTCAAACCCTCACAAATGCTAACCAGAGCTAATCATGCAAAATTGCATCTCACACAATAACTACCTTTGTGGTTGCTTTTATAGAAGCAAGCTCCCATAAAACCACTAAGTGGTATTACAAAAAACTATGTGACAATAACTATGAGATTACAAACCATGTCCCCTTATTTAATATTGGGTGCTTTATTTATTATTTTCCCCAATATTAAATAATTACATTTTAGTAACTTAACTTATGTCCCAATGTTACATGCAACATTAAGTGGCCCCAAGAATAATTACATTAAATACATAATGCAAGGTGTACAACACACATTTTCCCAACACATACCCTATTCTGTCAAACAGTTCATGTGCCTTGTCTATGCTTCGACATTTTTCATACATGTCTAACAGGGCAGTTCCAACTACATCTGATGAAAATCCTCTATCCTTTATGTTTTGATGGATGTCCATAGCCTATTCCAAAGCTCAACTGAATACTTTTAAAATAAAATAAAATTACATTGTTTCATTGCAATTTCGATGAACTCAATTGACGAAACAACAAATGAGTCCGAAAAAATTGCTATACCTCTGACAAAACATTCATCAATATGACAAGACCCTTTTGTCACAATGTCAACGAACTAAACTGATGAAACAACAAAAGCGTCTGACGACATCACTATACCTTCGATGAGTCTTTCGTCGTTATGACTTGCCCCTTTCATCGCACTTTCGACGCCCTTCTGGTGTTGTTCCGACGCTTTGACAGAGGCATACCAAATGTGCTTTTGCTACTGTTCATCGCTAGATCGACACTCGTTTCGTCGAACTTCCAACGAAAACTTTATCCCTTTTTCAAGATGATAGCTGATGAAGTTATGTCTCTATTTCGACATTTTAAAGTTTGTCAGGAAAGCGACAAAAAATGTTTCAGTGTTTCATCGATATTCTGACAATCGTTTGTTAAAATTTCAACAAATGGTCGTCAGAAATTGGAGCCAAATACATTAGTGTGGAGAGACTGAGAAAAGGAGGGAGGGAGGGAGGGAGAAATAAATATGTATTGAGGGATAGGTAGGTAGAGAGAAGTAGAGAGCAAATGTTGGTGGAAGAGATAGAGGGTGGGAGAGAGAGAGGGAAGGAGGGATGGAGGGAGAGAGAAAGAGGTATATAGGGGTACGTTAGATAGAGAGAAGTAGAGAGAGAGGAGGGAGGGAGAGGTAAAGTGGGATAGTTGAGATAAATAGGAGAGAGATAGGTAGGTAGAGAGAGGGTGAGAAGAGATACAAATAGAGAGAGGAGAGATAGAAAGAAGGGAGAGGGAGGGAGGGAGAGAGAGAGAGAGAAAGGGAAAGGTAGGGAGAGTTAAGATAGAGAGTAGGAGGGAAGGGGAGAGATATGGAGAGAGAGGGAAAGGTAGGGAGAAAGAGAGTTGAGATAGAAAGAGTAGAGAGGGAAGGAGAGAGAGATAGAGAGAGGTGATAAGGAGAGGTGATAGAGAGATGTGATAGAGAGAGAAGTAGAGAGGGAAGGAGGGAGGGAGGGAGGGAGAAAAAAAGAATGATGTATAGAGGGATAGGTAGGTAGAGAGAGCATTGAGATAGAGAGTAGAGAGAGGGAGAGGAGAGACAAGGGGTAGGTAGAGAGG
>VDFB02042997.1:0-15814 GCA_007258455.2 Sequoia sempervirens
AGAATAAAAGAATTGATCAATCATAATGAAATTATACATAGCATAAAAATAAAACACATATATATAATTCCTAATTAAAGAAATTAACTACATACATATATTTACATCATAACACAAATTAAAAGATAATTTGTTAATGAAGGAATGCCATAGCATAACATAGTACGATCCCTGAAAAGGGGACGAGCATCATACACATGCTGCATAGATCTTATGCATAGTATTTGCAAAGATGTATTCCATTGATCGGTTCTTTTAGATGAGTACCATCCATAGATGAAAATCCATATGCACCAAGACCATACACAAAGGCGATTATATAAGGACGTAACCAATTAGGGCTAAGTTTTCCATTTTGATTAGGTGGTGCATTTACATTTCTCTGTTTCTCATAGAGAACGAGATCACCCACTTTGAAAGTGAGAGAAAGAACACTTTGATTATAATGTTTAGAAATGGAATTTTAATAAGCTTGGAGACTTGTAATTGGAGCTCATCGAGCAACTCAAGCTGGTTTAGACATTCAATGCCATAAGTGTCATCATCAATTAACCCTTTAAGGGAAAATCCTAAAGATGGAATTTCTAACTCTAAAGGAATAATAGCCTCAACACCATACATATGATTCTACGGGGTTGTGCCAGTAGTTGTACGAACACTCGTGCGATAGGCCCATAAGGTATAAGTTAATTGAGTATGCCAATCTTTACCATGTATTTACTATTTTTCAAAGAATTAGTTCAATATTTTTATTTGACACTTCTGCTTGGCCATTAGATTAAGGATAGTAAGGTGTAGAAAATTGATGTTGAATACGAAACTTCTATAAGAATTTATTTACCTATTTTTTCTTAAATGAAGTACCATTGTCAGAAAAAGGGTAGAAGGCAATCTAAAGTGAGCAATCATATTATTCACAAGAAATCTACAGATTGCTTTAGCTTTAGTAGATCGAAGTGGACTATCTTCAACCCATTTCATAAATTTATCGGTAGTCGTGATGATGAAGGTGTATGCCTTAGAAGAAGGAGGTGATATTTTCTCAATAATATCCAACCCCCATTTAGTAAATGGCCAAGGAGAGGTATGATTCTGAAGCTCTTGTGTGGGAGCTTGTATAAGGTAACTATGTTGCTGATATTGAGAACATTTCTTGACAAATGCAAAGGAGTATTGCTCCATTGTTTTCTAATATATCCCATATGAATCAATTTATACACTAAGGATTTACCACCTAAATTTCCACCCCCAAAGCTCAAATGAGCTTCTTGAATGGCAAGGGGTATTTCAGCCTTAGTGAGACATCAAAGAAGAATACCATTGTAATATTTTTGATAAAGGATATTAGATAGAACAATGTATCAAACTAAAAGCTTTTTTATCCGAACATGAGTATGTTTAGTCACATCATCGAGAAAGTTCTTAGTTTTCAAATAATTATAGATGCAAGAATATTGTTCCCGTAAGTCTACCTGAGCACACATGAGACCGTCAAGTTCATGTCGATCTAAGACAGTGGGAGAGCAAAGAATTTGAACCACAAAGTGGTACTCATCTACACCATTGTCTAAGGGTACAAGAGAATTTGTTCTTTCCATTACATCCATGTGACAATTTTCTCTCCTAGGAACATTTTCTATAGTAAAAGAAGAAAATTTATCAAATAAGAACATAGCCAAATCCCAATATTGAGATAGCTTGCTTTGATTAGCTTGATATGTTCCCATGATTTGATTTACAATAATATTAGATTCATCATGAATGGGGATATGTTTAATATTCAACACTATCATGAAAGCAGCTTCGTTACCCTTTTTGCCTACGAGCAAGGTCAAGTCAAGTTTAGTTTAGTTGACATTGTTGAGGCGAAAAACAAAGAGTAGAGACTAGATGAAGGTCATTGTTTTAGGTACATAAATTTTCATGTTTTTACGATTGAGTGTTCATCGATCATCATTGAACCATCTTACGCTTAGCAGATCATAGTTTATTGTACAAGCGTTTAAAATAGAAATTGAAAAGATTTGCATAGTAATGCTTTTATTCATTCTGTAAAAAATGTTGAATCCCACACAAGCCGTGGAAGTAAATTTTTGGATTTTTACAATCAAATAAAGAATGCATAAACAAGGGTATGCTATACAACTAAAAATAACAGAAACATAGGGTAGGAGGTGATTCGTCATTGCCTGGAATGACGAATCGTTGACAATTGAGGTTTCCAGTTGAGACGTCAGCTCTAGCTCCATTTTCAGTTTCAACTTCCGATCCAACTCCAAAAGCGTCTGCAAGGAAGATAAAAGATGACGTTAGAGATAGTCTCTAAGCAATGACAGATCAAATCCTATCATATATCTACGCTACCAATAGAAATATAGGATACAGTTGATCAGGCATCCATCAGATAATTTCAAAGAATCAAGAGAAGAAAGAGTGTAATTCAATGGAAGCTTTCAACTTCTTTTATTTTGCTAACATGTTTGTTTCAGTGTGCAGGAACAGGTTCATAATGTTTGAGATCATTTATCAGATATGTGGAGTAAAATGGGCTCCCACAAGGGTTGAGCTCGGCATATCAAAAAGGATGTATTCACATTTTTCATATGAAGTACATGAATATTGATAACAGATATGTAAAGCAGCATATTGCACTCATCTATTTCATTTTTTGTTCAGCTCTACTTTTTTTTTTTTTGCATTGAAGAGAAACATAGTATTCAAGTACAGGACAGATTTGCAACAATTCAATTTTCTACGAGTTCTTCAACATAAAGCAGCAAATTTTGTTTTAAGTCAGCATTTAAGAATAATGGAAGATACAGATATGCATTATCTTTTATCAAACAGGCATACAATGTTACAAGTGCTAGTGAGACAGTAATGGAGTGAGCTTTGACATTAAATGGAGTGTCTATTTTCAATGATAATCATTATTCACGAAGTGATTCAAAAGCATAATTTACAAATGAAGAAATACAGCCAAGACCAAAAGATGAGGACTGTCAAAAAAAGGAATACAACTTTCAGCCTCAAAGCCCAACTCTTGTCTTAAAGGAGTAGTCATATGTTACCGATCATGCTAGTAACAGCCAAACAGCTATGGAGATACAGTGACCATCAAGCATCAGATTTGAGCAATCATTATGCTTTCATTTAATAAACAGTAGGAGAAACTTGTGTAAGTCTTATCCTTCTTTGTTATTCTCAAGGAACTCTAAAGCAGTGGAAACACAAGAATGTCAAGGAGACAAGTCATATACTGCCCTGGATAGAGAGTAGAAGACACCATGCACAGGCAGATTATTAAGATCAATCTTTGCAAGAGATAAATTTAGTATAGAGAGAGCAGTTCTATTCAAGTACAAAGATGCATAAAGAGACATCCATGGTAATGAAAAAAATTTCCAAAAGAAGACAACATTATGGAAATAGTACCGGATCAAAGCAAAAGAGGAGACAGTGAAACAATGAAAAGTATTTCCAAGTAATTGTAGTGGAACAACAATGTCAATATATTTAAAGCAGTTATGAGCATGCTATAGCTTTTGTCAAATGAATTAACAATACGAAGATTTCTGTCATCTCCTACTTTTGATCATGCATATCAAGTACTCGTTTTCAGCTTAAAATTCACCATTGTGTTCATATGGAGAATTAAGGATGTTAACATACTCTTGGTAGAGTTTATGCATAGCAGTATGGAGGACAACAATGACAGCCATTTGAAAGCTTCTTTTTTCAAGAACAGTAAAAGTGATAGCATGATAAGCTCAGAATGTATGCATATTCATGAAAGTCACAAGTGCACGGAAAAAAATTTATGTTTTCATTGATAAATAGTTCAGATTTAAATCCATTATGCACAGAAATGAAATTGTAGGGAAGAGAGGAAAAGAAAATTTCTGTACATGATAATGCATCAATGCACTCTAGTGAAAAGAGTAAAAGTGTGTCTAAAATAAAGGCAAGATTATCTCCCAAAATGTTGATAGTAAGTCTAAAAGCCATGATAGTAGAGTAGTACCAAGGCAAGTTTTAAAAGCTCATTTTTAGAATAGGAAAATCATGAGATACAGAATGCCCAGATAAAGGAGAAAATCAAAGTATTTCATCTCTTGTGAGTTCAAAATGAAACATTTTTTACATAGATCAGAAAAAAATCATCATGGCACGGCTTGCAAAGTGAAGTATTGCAGATTCAAAGTTTTAAAGACTAGATTCAAATTTATAAGCAAGTTTGTTCCTTATTTCTGGAAAAAATTACTTCAAGATGTTCATGGCGGCATGGAAATGAAGAAAACTTTCAGAAATTCATAAAAGAAGAAAAAAATCAGACTTATATCTAAAATACCTGATGAAATCTCCATGATTCAGATTTGAGGAAGTCTCTTGAGCAAGTTTGTGGCTCAGAAATCAAATGGCGGCCAAACAAAATGTAGATCTCATGCCAAGTTCACAGCAAAGTCTCAAAGAAATGTAAGAGCATCGATTAAAACAGAAAATCGCGCCCCATAATGCCTCTACATTTTTTTAAAAATGTCATATACTGCAGTTTCGACCAAAACCAGATTCGAAATCTTTCATAATGGCGAAAAATACATAACACATCAAGTTCGCGGCTAGGGCTTCATCATGGCGGCGCCCAGCAAAGAGAAGCCTTCAAAATAAAATACAAAGTCAAGTCTTTGCGTTCCTTTTAGGGTTCGAACCCTAAAGAATTCGCTCAACTTGACTTTCTTTTTTATTTTATTTTAAAAGCTTTATTCATTCCTCTTCAAAGCCATTTTTCTCTAAGGCTTTTAAAATGCAAAGTATAATGCTTAGGGAAAAAAAATTTAATTTTGCATTTTAAAATCAATTATAGATCTTTATTATAATGATATGTTAATCATTTTTAATAAATGAATGTTATTAAAATGCAAATGAAAGTGTGGAGTCTATTTTATTTTTTGCATTTTAAATAAATTGTAAATCTTTATTAAAATGATTTGTTAATCATTTTTAATAAATGATATTATTCAAATGTAGAATTAAATTTAACCTGGCTAGGTATTCCAACTTGCATTTCTTTTAAAATTGTAAAACTTTATTTTTTAAAAAGTGATAAATTATAAATCACTTTTAAAAAATAAATGTTATTAATGCAAGTTGAAGATATTTGATGTATTCTTTTAAAGACCTAGTCAAGTGGAGCCTTTAGTGGAGCATTAACTCTTGGAGATGTGGCAAACTGTCAGTGTCAAGTGGAGGTTTTGGGTTGCTGGATTCAGGGGAGGAGTTTTTGATTGATGAGACACCTTTTTTGGAGTCTTTTAAGTCCTCTTTATGAGTATTTTTGTTCCTATTCGGGTCTAGGGAGACTTTTTCCTATTTTGGTGGGTTGTTGATAGGTTTGAGATCCTTCTTTTAGGGTTTTTTTTCCAAATCATACCCCCTTATTTTGGTGGGGCCCTTTTTCTAGGGTTGGGGTGGAAAGTTTGAGCTTATTTATTCTCTTCTTCATTTCTTTTTATGTATGCAAAAATTCTAGAGTGGAAGAGACTTTGTACTTTCTGGAGGACATGGTGCTATTTTGTTCCAAGCTTTGTATCAGACTTTGGAGTATGCATTTCCAGGGCCTTTGAGAGCCTTTATACAACATCTTTGATCTATTTCTGGTGTCATATTTGTATGCAGATTGGTGATTGATCTTTCTTTTCTGTGTTTCTTATCTGAAACCTTTTAAGTTTGTCTCATTTTGGCATCTTTGTGACTAGGAATTCTCTTCATAGGTTAAAGGTTGTATTAATTTCTAGATGTATTTACTGTGATTAACATCCTTTAAGTATCATTCTGATCTTAGATCTTCCCTTGAAATATTCATGTGTTGAGGGTTTTACCAATTATTGCATCATCATATAAATAGCTGTGGGTTCTTTTTGTGTTAAGGAAAGTGATTTTGGTGTATCACCCATTAATTAGTTTCAATCTTCAAGTTCTTTTTATCTCTTTTCTTCCCCTTTTTCCCCTAAAATCTTTAGGTTTGAAGAGCAAAAAATAGTTTTTTTATTCAACAAGAACCGGCCTAGAATCCGGAGGTCTCATTTTCAATATTGCATATCCCACATGTAGAATTTGAGTCCCATGTTATGCCAGATTACTGAGCTTAAAAGTTTTAGTAGGGTGCAAATTTGGTGCATAACAGGCACATAAGATGACAACAAGGGATTTATACTCGTGATATTACTAGTGCAATAAAATTCTAATTGAAAAGATAGAGGAACCAACTTCCCCTCGAGAAAGATTAAAACTAAACCCACTATGGAGCTAGTTTGACATCTTGATCCATATAAATACATTTCCCACATTGGTTCATGATCCAATGCAAATAAATTTTCATCTGGGAATAGGTACAAGTTAGGAAAAGATTTGGGTGAGAGAGCTTCTACCAATTGGTTAGCAACAACTTGTCCTTTAATCACCTTCTGAGTCACGAACTTAATATTAAACCCAAAGAGCAACATCACCTATTTTTCCAACCTCCTATAAAGATAAATTCTAGTAAATAAATGTTTAAGAAGGTCACACTTTACAATCACATGAGTCTCTATGTGGAGAAGATGATTTCATAATTTTTATGTTGCACAAATGAGAGTGAGACATTTTTTCCATGGCAGAGTATTGAGTTTCGTAATCAACTAGAATACATCTAATTTAATAGACCACTCTTTCTTTACCATTGTCATCACGTTGAGCTAACAAAGTTGCTAAAGCACGAGGTGATGTAGAAATATAAAGAAAAAAGGGTCTATCTTGCATAGTCGACATCAAGATGGGAGGATTATCCAAATAACTCTGGATAGATTCAAAGGCCTTTTGATATTCATCATCCCACTAGAAATGGACATATTTCTTCAACAAGTGCGTGAATGGAAGAGTTTGATTGACCAATTGAGATACACATCTATGAATTTCTTGAATCTTCCCTTGCAAGCTACGTAGTTGAGAGATGTTCCTAGGTGGATGCATGTTAACAATTGCATCAATCTTATTCGTATCATCTTCGATTCCATGATGGGAGATAGTAAATCTTAAAATATTTTCAGCCTCCATGCCAAAGACACACTTAAGAGGATTTAGTCTCCTTATATAGTCAAATCCTTTCAAAGATAAGACAAAGATTCTCAGTATGATCTTGATGAGTTGTAGACTTAGCCAAGATGTCATCAACATAATATTCTAAGATCTTTTGAATGAAATCGTGAATGATAAGAGTCATTTCCCATTGGTAAGTTGCTCCAACATTCTTTAATCCAAAAGGCATGACTACATAATAGAAGGTACCCCAAGGGGTAGTGAAGGTTGTCTTATATTAGTCTTCTGGGTTGATACAAATTTGATTATAGCCCGAGAAGCCATCCATGAAGGATAACAAGGAATGGTTTGCAGTTGAGTCTATAATCATATCAATATTTGGCAATAGAAAATCATCCTTAAGATAAGCCTTATTAAAATTACGAAAGTCAATACAAATGTGAATACAACCATCAGGTTTGCTAACAACGACGATATTCGATATCCAAGTTGAATAGTCAATGGGATGGATAAAATCGACTTTTAAGAGATTTTCTATCCTGACGTTGACTAATAAAGCAACCTTGGGGTTCATTTTGTGAATCTTTTGTTTAACGAACTTGGCATTGGGACATAGGAAAATATTATGAACTACCACAAATTCATCAATATTGGGCATGTCCTCATATGACCAAGCAAAGATTTCGGGGTGAGAATCCAATAAATCAACATGTTGTTTAGATTCTTTTTAAGAGAGACACTTTCCAATCTTAATTACCTTTTCAGACAATTTAGGATCCATAAAGACGTTAGAAGTATCCCCCTTAAGGAGAGTACTACATATTTTAGGGTGAGGCATAGAAACACTATCATCAATATTAGATAGAGGAGCCTTCTCATCATAACTCATAACATACTCTCCAAAATATGCCTATCTATTCAAACAATATGGGAATTTTTTGTTTATGATGATAGGAAGGTAGGTTAGAATAGACACCCAATAATTATTCTAGAGCTTCATCCGAGGAGAAAACATCTAGAAGAACTTCCTTAGAGTCTACTTGCTTTCAATATATTAAGGATGAACCAATTTAAGAGGACAAAATTTGGTGGAAACTATCTTGACATTCAACCACGACTTCACTTTAGAGGTTGTGGGATGGTATCTAAGTCCAAATTTAGAGTCACATGGATCAACCTCTAAGGGGAATTTAATACCTTGTTCATTACATCCACAACCATTACCTCCATAATTGAATTTAGAGAAGATATTAAATCTTGGTTCGTAACATGATTATAATTTCTGAAAAGGAGGATTAGTGTAAAAAGCATACTCCATACTATAAGTATCACTCCTCTTTACAAAAGCATAATCATCCTTCTTAGTAAGAGAGAACAAGATTTTTGGGATATCCAGGTGGACCAGATCTACCTTATACTCCCTAACATAGGATTCAGTAAAGTTCAAGGATCCTCGATCATCACCAAGACATGCATTCAATTTAGGAGAAAAAGCGGAAGGAGTGGATTTGAGACGTTATGCTTTGGGAGGGTCTTATTTAGGGACATTTGTCTCACGAGTATCCTTTGTGAAAGATACTATTAGAGTAGGTGTGAACACATTGGAAGATAATCAAGGGATATTATTTTTAAGTGTAGGTGCAATCAAAGTTTACCAACAATTGCCATCTCACATAAGTGACAACATCAGGGTCAACCTTGATTGTGATCATCTCATTATTAACAAAAAACTTCACAAAAAGTGAAAATTAGAAGTAACTACTCCCAAAGCGTGAATCCATGGCCTTCCCAAGAGAATATTATATGGGAATGGTCGTGACATAACATATACCAGGGTAGGTACAACAATAGGCCCCAACCTTAAAAGTAAGATTACCGTTCCTAAGGCTTGTTGACCAACAATATTAGACCCATGGGTGTACAAGGAGGAATCAAAAAAGGAATTTGAATCATCCTTAATTTTAGGTATCAAGTCAATACTACATACATTGAGTACCGAACCAATATCAACAAGAGCACTTCTAATGCCATATTATTAATATAGACTATTACCATGAAAGCATCCACTTGCTTTTGTACTTCTAGAGGTGGGAGCTAATGCATATGGAACATAATATTCAATTAATCCACATGAATATGATCTATTAACACATTAACATCCATCGGCCTAGAGAAAGAAGGAAAATTGATCTTTTGGAAGGCTACTTGAAGCATACATTGGTAGGGAAAAGTATTTTGAAGAAAATCCCAAAGTGAGATCTTAGTGGGAGTAACATGAAGTTGCTCGACAAGATCATACTCACTTAGTGGCTTAGCTACAGGTCTAGGTGCTTGAGGAAGACTTGGTTGGGAAGGGAGTTTTGCCACAATAATGGGTTACACTTTTTAGGACATCCTGATTTTTGTTGAAATCACATATTTTTAGAAAGTAATGATTTAAGCCTTGAAAATTTCTATTTAAAGGATTCCAATTGAAGAGGGTTTGATTAAACCACCTTAGATCAAACCCCCTTGGATAGAACCCCGTTAGTTTTAAATTATACCTAGAACAAACTCTCCTTTACACTTATCAAAATGCTGATAAAAATCCACTTTTGATTTACCTTTTGGGGGATCAAATGACTTCATTTAATTTTCTTTTAAGTATGTAATCCTTATTATAAGCTTCCCAAAAAGTATAATTTTAAATAATTTAATTTGATTATTATATTTATTTTTTATTTCTTGTGAATGTCAGTTTTTCACTAAAAATCAAGCTCTCTATTGTGCACATGTGGAAAAATAGAAGATTATAAAAAAAATTTCTAAAAAAATCTATGCACTTGATATTGATGTCCTTGATCCAACAAAAAAAAAATTGAATTTCGATGCATATAAAAAGGTTGTGTTAGCAAGTAAAACTATGTCTAAATTATAACTGGTTTGACTTCAAAATTTAATTAAGAATAAAATATTCAATAAAACACTATGAAACCAATTGCATGCACCCGATTTTATATTTACAAATCTAATTTTTTTTAAATTAGAATTTTATCCTTCATAGAAAAAAAGTTATGTGTTAGCAAGTACACACCACTCTTTAAAAATAGTGTTTACTGTTAAAAACTAGTTTTCGAAGGAGATGGAAAAAGAAATGTAGTTTGATTCCATTTTAAAAAAATATATTTAGAATCTATAGACAAAATGTCACAAATCACTAGTTTGCATCATCTTCAAATTCCTCATGGTTTAGCAGCTATAGGTGCCCAAAAGTAAATATTTAGTTAAAAAAAAATACTTCAATGTCAAGTTTGGCCAAAAAGTGTAACCCACTATTGTGGGATCACCCAAGTTGGTAAAGAAGTAGGTTGATTTAAAAAAATGATTCCTTCTAGTATTATAGTTATCAGATACCACTCTATAAGAGGGGGCCTGTTGGGTGAAAATTATGTAATCAACTTTTCGATAGATTGCACAACTAGGACTTCAGCCACAACTATGTGAGATATGAATCTCTCCTCTCAGAAAAGGGGAGGTGCCTTTCTTACTGCTGACAGAAGTGATGGTAAAACAAATGAAGTAATTACACAATGTACACAATACTTACGAAGTGGGGGGTGTGTCACATTAATCCTTCTCTCTTTTTTCAGAGATGTTTACAATGCTTCACTGTTGGAAGTTCTCAATTCTTAATAACTTTAAATGATCAACTAGTAGTAATACCAATACCTCTATCTTGTCAAAGCAAAGTGTAGAGATACCATAAGTAATTAACAATAAACAAGTAAAATAAAAGGGAAAGCTCACGAAGGAACAAAGTTGTTCCGTAGCTTTATCAATGGTGGATTTGTGATAGATGTGTCATTTGTCGCATTAGAAGCACAAAGTATTCTTAGATGCAACAATTCCTTGAACAACATGAACAATTACAAGTGCAAAGTCTTGTAGATCATCCAACCATAGTTAAACAAAACACAATTGTAAATCTAAGTAAAAGATGTAACACAAAGTTTACATGAATTGCTTAGAGTCTTTCAGATATCACTTACTAATTACCACCAAAAGAGATCAATTCACAAGACTATCAAATCCAACACAAAGTTTGGTTTGCAATCTTCTTCTTTATTGATCAGATTTTGTTCGCAAAGTATGAACACAAAGTTTCACAATTTGTTTCAAAAAGGGCAACACTTCATTGCAAAATACTAAAAGATCCCTAATACAAAGGAAATCCCTCATATATATAGAAAGAGGGATGAAAAAAATTAGGGAACTAATTGAGAAAATTAAGGAAATTTGGGTGAGCGATTTAAGGAGATCTCACCTAACTTTGACCAAAGTCAAAGTGTAATTTGTTTTCAAAAGATTACATCTCAAACTTGGTGCAATTACAATTTACAAAAAGACATAAAATGTTAGGAAATATTTACAAGATGTATAATGGGAGGCATCAAAAATGTCTAACACTGGAGATCAGGAACCTTCATGTTTCCATGCTTTGGATGTGGAAGTCTTTGTGTTCTTCCTAGTCTCTCACACTGAACCTCACCCATACCAGTGTAATCACAATGTGGTGTGAATTCTCTCACAGTCGATCTCATGGCAGATGGTGAACCTTCTTTTTTATCGAGATGAATTTTGGGTTATCCAATATGAGCCTTGTATCCTGAGTAGCGTTTACGGAGGCTTCTAAAAAGTCCACACTTTCAATCAACTTCATTATGGCTTCCTTGAAGATCTAGGATATTTCTATGGCTGGCAGAAAGATACGATTTTCCTCAAGTTGTCCTGGTAACTCCTTGATACCTTTTTCAAGAATAACACGATGTCCTTCGACATCTTCCTTCACTTGGTGGAGATCATCCTTAAGGGATTGAATCACTTGAATTTGGTGTTTCAAAGATTCTCTTACCTCAATGAAATTTGCTTTGTCGGGAATTACCCCGGCTTCCACCAATTTACTAAGCTTTACCTGCTTCATTTGTGACCATGACAACAAGAACATACATATCTACACTTACAGGAGAGTACCTTTTCTATCAAGCTCTGGTGAGCTTGGCCAACAATGGTTTCGTCACTTGTAATTGTAGTCACGGGATCCAGGTGTTCTATGATCTTCTCAGAAATATTACAACACCCCTACCTTTGGAGAAAACTTCTCAACTTTCTTGACAGCTGGGTCCTCAATACTTACCACTGCCAGTAGTTGTGCATTAGTTGAAGATCCTGCAAGTCTCTTTACAACAGTGGCATAATGCTCTGCCCTCTGTTTGTACATATTACAAGCTTGCTCCATTTTATCCAGTCTTCTAGCCAAGATGTCCAATGTCACTTGCGCATCTGCTTTTGTACTTTCATTGGTAACCTTGCCAAGCTGGACTCTTGTTACTGTGTATTCCTCCATATTGACATCTCCTTCTTCTTACTGTGGTATGCCAATCTCTGCATACTTGTGGCCAGTCGTGTCAACATTTACCCTTGAGTATACTTTTTCATTTTTCTTCCCTTTATCCTTTGGAGGGACTATCTCTTCGAGGTCAAGCTCCTCTAGAGAGATCATTTGCTTCTTCCGCTTTGATACTTGAGATATTAGCCAAGGGGGAAGGAAGGAGGTGTGAACTTATGGATTCACTGTCAACTCTGTCATCATTGTCACTTCTGAAGTCATTATCACCTCTGAAATTACCATGGGTATCGTGACAATAGGAGAAGTGTTTGTCATCATTTCTCCTGTAGACTGCACATTTAGTTGATCACGCATTAACTCATTCATGAATAGATTGAATTCAGTTTCATAAGTGATATCATACATCAGTGAAGATAGACTAGGAATGGATGATGGAGGACTTGACAGTATATCAACCGTATGAATGCTTGTCACCGAGGGATTATCAAGCAAGGTTGATGCTACAGGAATAGTGGATACCTCTACTGCAGAAATTCCTGTGGTAGGAATAGGTGATGAAGGAATAGGAGGTGGAGGAGTACTCAAATTTGGAGGGGTATGAGGAACACTGGAAATCACAGGTGACGACGTTATGGGAATTTCCTCAACTACATTCTCAGGTGGAGACAGTTCTTTCTTGATCATGCCTGGGTTCCTATGGATCACCCTCTTGTATCTCCGATTCTAGTTCACCTTTGGAATCACCTTCAGATTCTTCTTCAAAATCTTCTTAAGACTCTTTCCTGCTTTTAGAAACTTCTTCTGCATCGGAGTCTCCTTCTGTTGAGTCTTCATCTTCAGTGGATTGGTCACTGGAAATACCTTCTTCATCAGAATCTATCTCCTCTAAAACAACCTTTTTACCTTTAGAGCTAGATGGTTCAGATTCTGTGGTTTCTCCTTCTGGGACTGCAAGGTTATCTTTCTTGCCAATAGTAAACTTGATCCTGGGACCTCTTTGTGAAGAAGTGGGAACAACCTCTAATTTGTTTTTCATGCGGAGTTCTTGTTGTCGACGAGCTTCTGCTTCAAATTCTTCCCCTTCCAAATCTATAATGAAAGTTTTCATTTCAAAACCATGCTTATGTAACCATTCTACAACATTGGATAAGATTGGTGCCAATCTCTCTCTAATGCTAGTACTTTCTTTCCTAGACCATTGAATTGTAAGCAACGAATTTTTAGAAATATCTTGTTCATCATAGACAACATTCATGATATCGCTAGGATCTGTAAAATCCTTTGGTAGGTCAGTAATATCAAGATCTCTGATCTACTGTACGCTCAACCTGCAATAATACATTTTGAGAATGACTTCTTCATCTCTGCAATCAGCCCAAATGTCCTCAAAACGATACTTGTGATGATGACCCTTTTGAAATTGCCTTCTGACATGCCGGTAATCAAAATCAAACCTATACCTGTAGGTCCTAATTGTCATGATTTGCATCTTAGCATAAATAGATTTGGCTTTCTATATAGTTGGGATAGTATATCTACTGATTTTTAGTGGGAACTTGAATCCACGCTTATGAATATTTATTCGTTCTTTGTGCATTGAAATCAACTGTCTGCACATCTCCATGAGAACCCACTTGTCTGAAGGATATCGTGGTTGCATGTAAGGGCAACCAGTGTAGCACCCTACTCTCAAATAAGTAAATGTTGCGAATTGTAGAAATAAGCATCCAACTTTACTTACCGCCTTATAGGCCTCATTAGATACCCTTCTCCTTTCGAGGGTTGGATAAAAATTGAAAAGAAAAGGCACGAAGAAAGCATCAGTAACCCTCCTTAAATGATGGAAGCTTTCCTTCAACTCCAGTTGATAGAAAAATTTATACACAGGTACAAGCATCTGATTCCCTTTTGTGGATAGACCTAGAAATTGCCTCATTACACCTGTTGCGTACACCATATAAGAAGTCATATAGAATTTCAATGTAGAAGGCACATTGATCAGTTGTTCATGTATTTTATCACTGATCTATTTTCCTCGCTGATCTGTTTTCCTCAGTCAATGTGCACTTTTTGCCTTCTTATGATCTTGATGTATTCATACATCCAGTCATGAAACGTGGATGATTCAGGAAAGCCCTTCACTATGCTCAAGAATGTGATCATATCTTTGACATCGTCTTTGAAATCACTTCGCAGGAGTCCCTTTGGCCATCTGGAAACAATTTTCCTAGGCTTCTTCAACCATTGCCTATTTATTAGGTTTTTAGCCTTGTTGGGATCAATGTCAAAGACTTCTTGTGATTTTTGTATCGAGATGTGAATGTACTTCTCCATTTGAGGAACTTTAAACACAATATCAAAGAAGTCAGGGTCGAGTCTTAAAATCTTGTGCCCAGAAGAATCAATCACACCTCTGCTTTCCCTGATGTAGTGGGATGAAACTTGAAGGAAAAATTCTATATTGTGTGCAGCAGTAGGGAACATAGCTACCAAATGCAGGTTACTGTGTACAATTGCTCTCATAGGATCAGGAAGAGGCTTCTTCTCAGTTTTCTCTGCAAAATCAACCAAGTCTTGATGACCAAGCTCTGTGTCTTTTATTTCTTCCACCTTGGAGACCACTATAGTTGGCAGATAGACACATATTTCATTTTGTCTTTTGCTTTTGAAGACGACGAAGCTTTTCTAGCAGTCATCTGAGATCAACTGAATCTTTGATCAACAACTTTGAGGATCTTGAAAAGAGACTGCAAGATGTGGAGTCAAAACAAACGTAAGTCGTTAAACAACATGGGGATGCGTGAGGTGAGCAATGATGATGAGAAAGCATGGAGTGGATGAAAAGGCACACAAAACTACGCACAAAGTGGATGGAAAGAGGTTTTGAACGAAATTGGCAAGTTTTGAGGTGTTGAAGGGAAAAACTGTGAAAAGTGTAAGGGCACTAAAAATCAGCACCCTTACACTTGGAAGCTAACTTTGGTGAAGGGGTGCTGAAAAAAAACACTCCTGCACTTCATCAATGTTAGGAAAATTCCTTATGATGTTAGGGAACACCTTTTTAGCACCTCTGCACTTGGGAGTTTACATGATTTCTGTGAAGGATCAATGAACATAAAGGCACACTTTTTTGATGCCACTGCACATGAAGCATGGACTTGGATAATAATAATGTGCAAGGATATTGAAAAACAACACTTGACCTTCAAAGCATGAATTTGTTAGTGCCAATTTCTTGCATAACATGTTTTTGGAGAGAAACCCCTTCACCACGCATTTTGGAGAAAAAGCCTACATTCTCACGCCAATACACTATGGTGTAAATAGTGATAAGTTGAAACAATTGAGAACTCA
>VDFB02042999.1:0-19924 GCA_007258455.2 Sequoia sempervirens
GCGTGTATAAAAGCACACACACATGAGGCAAGTATCACAAGGATCCATTGTTGTGATGGAAAATTAACGCACTACAGAACCCCTCATTAGACTTTATAATTCAGTGTAAGTACAAAATTCCCTGTATAAGGAACACACATTCAGTTGTTGTGGCACTTCATATGAGTCCATTTACATAATTATTTTCTATTTTTAGTTCTTACAAGTTTATGTCATTAGGTGGACAATGAAGACATATATCAAGTATGCATTTCAAACCTACAATGATGGGACACTTTATTTTAGTGCATTACAGATTCCATAAAGTGGATTTGATGTACAAAACCTCAAAAGAGGCGTACTCAGAATTTAAAAATTTTGAAAGATGGTATGATAAATTAACATCACCACTACCTAGCGCTCAAAAAATTATGCAAGTTCACAAAAACAAGACCCAAAAAGGAGTTTGTATGAGTCCAAACAAGCTCTCTAAAGTTCCAAAAATGGGAAGTGTGCAGGGTGTCTTCTGAAAATCTAAAATTTTAAAAACATCCATACATCATACTAAAAAAAAATCATACAACTGGATATATGATGAAAAATACGCAAAATGAAAAAAATCACCCAAATAGACTTTTGTATGCCCAAGAACAAGGCTCCTAAAGTTGAGCCAAAAATCAAAACAAGCCAACGGTGAAGGGGAAAACTTGGGGTTGAAAATTGACGATGGCATGCTAATGATAACTAATAGAATATTATCAAAACTAACAAAATATTCCCTAATGCCTGTACCTATACTAGTAACAAAAAAAGTAAATTTTTAATGATTAAAAAGTTACTAAAAAATAAAAAATATTAAAAAAATTAACTACACAAAGGCCAAGGCAACATGTAGATCGAGATATTGGTGTAGATTGATATGTTGATGAAAGATGGTATGTTGGATAGTATAGTGACACAAATCCATACAAATTGTATGAATTTTTGTACTACCATCCATGGTTGGGCCCCAAAATTTAACTTATATTTTTTTTCTCTATATACACAAGTGCTATATATAAATTTCATCTCTCGAACCTCTTGAGTGCAACTATGAAGTTGGTTTTATTCCAGAATGCACCGTTTGAAACTTAACTCCCATGACCCTCGCAAATTCAAGAGAGAAAGAGATTGGATTTGCAAGCTTGCTCTGATAATATGTTGGAGAGCCAAGATCTACTTGCAAACTCAAAACAATCCACAAATGAACATATTTAAAATGAAAAAATATCATAAGCATGTGATATGTGAAAGAACAGAAAAGAGATCCAAGGTCCTCAATGCAAAGAACCTAGGATTGTATGGGGCCCTTTTCCACTCTTTCATTAAAGAGGGAGATCAACAAGGTGATTAGATTGACTATCAACCATGAAGGTGAGCCAATCAAACCTAGATCTCCTTCTTTGAGGCATTGGAAATAAATTGGAATGATTTGGAAATTGCTTGATCTAATTAGACTATATGATCTAATACTTAAAATGCAAGATGGATTGACAAATAACATACTAAAACAATAGTTTGCAGGCATATCTAGAAAATGTAGGAGACTAAGTACCTATTTGTAATGAGGCTCTAGGTGAAGCCAAAATAGTGGTTTACAATTGAAGTGAGGAAGGAAAAGTCACAGAAAATGAATGCATGGCAAAAAAATTGATTTTAGGGGTTCATACGAACCTATTGGTTCGACCGAACTCATTAGGGGTTCGCTAGAACCTATTGGTTCGACCGAACTCATTAGGGGTTCGCTAGAACCTAGGTTCAAGTGAACCCTCCTAATACTTTCCTGCCAAAAAATCCATCAAAACCCCTCATAGAAGGGGGGTTTGAATGAACCCTAGTTCGAGCGAACCCCCTTTATTCCTCATCCCCTCCTCAAGACACAAAAAAAACCTAATTTTTTGCACTTCGGAGCTCGGGTTGAGGATAAAAATGGAGGAATCTTCACAAACCCAACTTGAATCAGGTAGTCCTCAAAACGAGCTATCCAACAAATATAATTTTAATATGTTTTGGTTTTATTATGTATTTGCTTTTTTAGTTTTATTAAACATAGGTTTTTCATTGAAAATGAAGGTCTTTGTTCTACACATGTGGAAAAATAGCAGATTATCAAAAAAAAATTGAAAAATATGAGTGCACCAGATATTGAAGTCCTTGATCCAACAAAAAAAATAAAATTGAATTTGGATATATACAAAAAAAATTATGCATTATACGGTTGCGTTATGTCTGAATTGTAATTGGTTTGACTTTGAAACTTGATTAAAGAAAAAATATTCAATAAAAACTATCTAACCAGGTGGAAGCACTAGATATCAGAGTTACAAATCTAAATTCGAAAGAATTAGAATTTTATCCTTCATGGAAAAAAAGTTATGCGTTATACGATGTGCGTCACTTTTTAAAAATATTGTTTTTTGAAAAAAACCAGTTTTTGTGGGAGATGGAGAAAGAAGTGTAATCTAATTCTAAAAAAATTGAAAAAAATAATTTTAGAATCTACAGACAAAATGTGACGAGACTCTAGTTTTCATCATCTTCAAATTCTTCATGGTTTAGCCACTATAGGTGCCCGAATGTGAAGATTTAGTTTAAAAAAATAATTTCAGTGTCCAGTTTGGCCAAAAATTATAAACCACTATTGTGGGATCACCCCTCTTTAAATTAAAAACATCAATTTGTAACACAAGTTACGCATAATCAAACATATAAAGGTGACACATGTCTAATATCTAAGAATAGTGGTCCAATAATTTATTTTAATACAAGAAATTTAGAGTACATATGCCAACATTATGGCAAAGCATAAAGTAACATATTCCTTACAATAGACCCCATGGTCGTGAACGAGATTATACACTGTAACATAATATGGACTTTCTTGATAGGGTTCTTCCAACGTTTGACTCCTTTGACCACTTCAAGGGAAAGAACATTATTGGAGCATGTTTCCACCCTACCACGAAGTGATTCAATTCCCCAAAATTTTACTTGAAAGGAGAATACCCGACCCAGCACGAGGAAAACTATCTATGCAAATCTGATTGGACTAATGGAAAAGTGAAGCATGGCATAACCACATCTAATGATATCACGAGTTTCAAGCACAACAATAAATACTCTAAATGCATACATCAATCATATAAATCAACCTAACAGTTCACCTTTAAAGCCATAAAATTATTTAATATGCCTTACCACTAGGCCATGTAAGTGCTAAACATTCACGAAGACACTCATGGAAGACAAAAAACAACCATTGCATCTATAGGAGGCTAATGTCTACTGAATTAATTACTGTAGACCAAATGCTTATGCAAAGGAGCCAATGAATAGATAACTATTACACCAATTCTATAGCTATATATATTTATCTCTTACCTTTTCACATGTAATATTTATTGAATTAGAATAAAAATAACAATAATTAACAAAGCGAACTTATGATTATCCAATGGCAACTTTTTTTAAACAAAACCTTGACTAAGAAAAACAAGGCACATACTACTACCTAATAAAGTGCAAATCGAATGTTGAAATAACAAATTAGTAAGATGATTCTAAATTAATAGAAATCTACATCATTATTTTACTACATTATTTTAAGATCTTTTGACCTACACAACTCTTTGAAATAACAATGTAAATACTCTATTCAAGAAACAAGTCAGCTTAAAAGCTAGGTCACTTAGGATTTTTAGAGTAGACATGGTTAATGCTTAAAACCCATAATTATGAATACACCAAATATTTCACTTATCATTAATCTTATCACCAAACTTAAGTCTACTCTTAATATTATTAAGATGCAAGACACCTTCAATTCATTCAAATTATCAATTTTCATATTCAATTCTTTTAACTTCAACCTCCTATTTAAATTCCATAATTAAAATATTTTTAAAATATTTTTTTTAATATAAAGAAACAATATTTTTATTAAATATAATCAATAATTACTTTTCAATTCAAATATAATTTCTTTACTTTATTAATTCCTTTTATTTTTACAAATAATTACATAAACATTAACTATTATATATAAAAAAATTATATATATTTTTAAAATATTTGAAAATAAATACTAAATAATATAAATTCAAGAGACTATCCTTTCACGTATCTAACCTATAAAGATTCACTTAAAAGAGAAATAATTTAAGAAAAGTTTATCTTAAAGGGAAAGATATCTAGCCCACATTTCTTTATTAAAATGAACTTATTTGCTTAAGAAGATTCAATGGAATATTGTTTTATTCCCAGAGTATTTAGGCTTTGAAAGAAACCATGCCTTTTATTAGGCAAAAAGAGTGCCGTTAAAAACAAGGAAGCTAATTTGTTTTTAGGAGAGAAATGCATGCAAGGTGTGAAAGTATAGACATGATATTCATCCATTTGAAAACATAGTTTTTAGTTTACACTGTATTTTGCTTTAGCCCTTACCATTTCTGTGCTAGATACGTATTTGAAATGAATGCCGATGTTAGTCGCAACAGAATTATTGTCATAAAACTAGATTTTCAAGGAATGGACAAAGCTTTATTTCGAAGACTATAACTCTTTCCTTTTGTGCTATTCCTGACCTCTTTTTAACAGCCTGTGGTTCTTCAAGACAATGAAGATTCTCTGTTTATAATTTAAATTTGTACTTTCACTTTCAGTTTATAGTTAGACTTATCGCTTCTAAAGTCAATGTAACATAAAATCTCATAAATAAGATAAATATTTATGGCTTTTTTTTCAGGTTTTATTAAGTTTGTTTTGTATTAGCATGCAAGGATCAGCTATTGAGAGATAGGGTAAGGTTCCATGGAGGGGGTTTTCTAAAAAATTGTAGTGGGTGTTGCTGAGATTTTTTAGGAATATTTTAAAGCTGACTGGCAATTCAGCTTAAATTTTTAACCTTCAAAATTTAAAGAATGAACTGAGGTTCTTTGATAAAAATTAATAAATAAATAGAAATTTTCTCATTTTTATTTTATGATAAGAACATAAAATTTTAGATGATAAACAAATGGCAGAAAAAATTCTTGAAGGCAAATTCTAGTCCCACCCCAATTTCACCAGCTGAAATCTTTAGTCTTGAAAGGTAGGGGCTGTTATTTTTCTGGAAAAGATTCCAATTAATCTTGTAACACAAAATTTTTTTCCCATAAGACCTGCTCCATGAAAATAGAAGCCCAAACCCATGGGACCATACCGTTGGGAAGTTTTCTGAAGGTTTTCAAAGTGCTATTCTTTCTGCATTTTGCTGCCAGAACAGTGGATTCGAAGGGAATATGGTTGGAAGCTTACTTAGATGCAAATAAGGAGGACAAATCGATTTATTGAAAAGGTTGGAGGAACTTTTAAGTAAATTTGCAATCGGTAGCTGCAGAGCTCGAATTCCGCGGCCTTTCCCAGCATCTCCTTTGCCCGTGCCAAAATGAAAGCTTGGAACAGGGCTTTGGTAACTATCACCGCATATTAGGAAAAGATTCTTGTAAGATGTTGTAGTTGCAACAGATTAAACAAAATGTGGATCTGACCTCATAATATCTGCAGATCAACACCGAAGAATGACCTACTTATATATTTTCTAGATGGCAATTTCCAACACATTGAAATGCCAGGGATTTAAATTACCAGAGGTTTTCAATATGAATTAACCAAGATTCTATGGATAGACAAGGCTGCATTATAAGATTTTAATTCTTTGAGAACAATATTTTGTTCACTTGCTACGGGGTCGAGGTGCTGCGTATACCTATTACAAACGCCCTTTTCTAAAATAGAAAAAAGACACAGTTGACAATTACCGCTGAGACGATATTCACATTATGATGTTTATATTTCAACAATGAAAACAAACATGAGGTCTTTTAAACAGTCCATTCTATTGAGCGAGAAAACTTTTTCTAGAAGTAATCAGATGTTCTGCATACATCAATATTTCTGTTATTCTGGGAACCAAAGATTAGGGAGAGTATTGGAAAACATTGATCCAAACAAAACATACACGACTACATTACAATCTAGGGCATGCAAAGATCACAGAGTTCTTGACAGGTTTCAGACTGAATTGAATAGTGCAGAAATTGCTTTCGCTACTTATCAATTTCTAAAAGACAAGAATTTGGATCGTACCTTTATTTTAACACCAGAAAGAGATAGGGCATTCGCTGGAAATCTCGGTGCATCATTTGTTCTCCATTCTTCCTTCTTCCTCCATTTCACTTGCTTCTTCATAGCATTATCTAGTCTTTGTGGATTTTCCTCCATTTTTTTTTTGCAGTGGCAGAGCGATTGGTATCCCCGTGATCCTTTTCGAGTGCCATCCTTTAAAATTATCGAGACATAGTGACTGCCGAGGAGAGGCAGAGCTGTCGCCCATTTTCCTATTTATGGAGAAGATTCCCAAATCCCCCACAGGGTAAGGCCATTCCCACTCTTTTTCCATTGCATCAAATTTCCTTTTTCATTAATTTTCTCTTTACCGCCATAATAAATTTCTCTCAAAGATTTGTATACAGTTTTAAGCAAGCCCCTTTGTGCAAAAGTCTATCTCCCACCACTCCAGCTTTACGGCCCGCTTGCTTCATGCACGCATTTACATTTTAAATGGACATGCAATTTAAATGAATTTGCATGATGATTATTTCAATCAATTTTTTCTCCCAATTGGAACTAATTCATTTATAATTTAATTTACCATTACTTTTATTTATTTAATTTCTTTTAATTGAAACAATTTTTTTTTTTAATTTAAATACCAAATCTTTGATATAAACAAATATTTATATAATAATAATAATATCAACATATAATATAAGTCTTTTTTTATTTTATTTTCTTTTCACCATTCAGCATAAAATAAGGTAATAAAAGTCATTTTTTTTATTTTCTTAATCATTCAATTTTCTTGGTTCAATAATTAATTTTATACAAGAAAATGAGATGTGACACTATGTGAAAATTTGGTTATGAGTTAAATAGGAGGACTAGGATGTCTAGAGGTGTATGGGTCTCTGATAGGGTGTCCTGCTTTGCTTTTGGGGTCCTCTAGTGATAGATTTGAGCTTTTGATTTCCGTCTACAAAGTTGTCAAATAATTCTATAAGTGATTTTTCATGATTTGGCAAAATTTAGGGCTTTAAATTCAACAATGAACAATTTGTCTTTAATATTTCTTCAATCCTCTTCAAACCTGTAACCTAAACATTCAAAGAAAGGGGAAATGTTGGGCCATTTAGGAGCTTTTCCTCAATCAAACCACGTGGAAGTGTTTCTGCTTCTACAATGACAATGTCAATAATAAATTGATAAATGAAAGGAATGAATAATGAAATATCATAGTGTTGCAACTCACCACCCTTCAATGGCTTCCTTGAAGGAGTGAAGTCATGCACATCACCTCAAGGTTTTGATTGTCCTTGCTTGATTTGCTTGAATGCTTTGGAGACCTACAAAAGTGTTAGCATTCACAAAACAATGATAACATGAACACACATACACTTTGACATGATGTTAGGATCTTGAATTGCTACAATAATGCTCTAAAATGTTGCTCTTGACTTGCTTGATAGTGCTCTTTATCATAATTTTTCCAATAGTTTTCTTGTTTTCTTTCAATGATGAAAAGACTAGGTTTTTATAGGCATTTCTCTAATTTCTCGAGAATTAAATTTCAATAGCCAACATTTGATATTTGAATTTTGAATGTTAAAATGGTCACTCCAAAATATCCAAAATTGGGTCCTAGTTAAGTAGGGGGACTCTAGCCTTAACTTCCAAGACATCAAGTGTCGAGGGAAATGCTAATCGAATGCATTTATTTAGTGCTTGCAAGTTATCAAAAAGTGGTACAAATGGGCTATAGAATGCATAATTTTAGGAAATTAGGGACTCAATTAGGCTCAATGATTTAGGGGGAGAAAAACATAGTGTGAAATTCTCAAGGGCATTTACGATATTATCATATGTCGTAAAATATACAAGTGATCCTTTCTTATAAAAGAAAGAAAGAAGAGGTGACAAGCTAGGAGTCAAACTTTGACTACCCCTCCAAGTATGAAACAAGTGTAGGACTCTACGGATAAGTGTTGAGACACTTGATGAGTCTATATAAGGTGAGACAAAAATTTAGATAACCTCTAAGTGAGCTTAAGTGTAGTGTGAATAAGACTCTACTAAATAGGCTAAAAACTAACTAGTTTGATAATACCTCTTTTCACACTAACAAATAGGACCAAATATTTGGTTGGTGATAGAAGCTCACCGAACCCTAAGATAAATTATTTTATTCTAATTGATATAAGTGTTTGATACATCGTGATACCAAATTTTGATCTAGTATTTTCTTGATGTTGCAAGGATATTTCTTCATGTTTCTAATCATGGTTGCCAAGGTTCCTCATCGTTGATAGTCCATCAATATTTTCATTGCATTATTGAACCATGGATGTAAATTACCTAGTGATTCATCATATTATTAGGGAGATTACTATTACAAATTCATGAAATTCACAATCTAATTTATAGGTTTCAAACCCTTAGGAATCATAGTCAAAGCATGTTCATAGTATACTATACCAACCATCATTATCACATGCTTCTATATAACCTTAAACAAGATGCATAAAGCCCCACACTCAAATTTATTAAGAGTGATATATTTCAATAGAGTCAAATCATATGGTAAGAATGTAGAAAGTTATTTATAATAAGGGTTTCAAGAACTTGCTGTTGTGACAGTCATATTAGATTACTATTATGCCATTTGAGAGCCCATAATTCATGAGATATCCATGTGAAAATAGAGATTATAAGTTTTATTAGGATGTGAGAAGGGATAATGAATGCATAAAAGAGAAAAATAAGGAAATTATGATTGTTTTACATCCATAATGAGGACTATTATAATTGTCCTAAATAGGATAGCCCTCGCTAGCACTTGCAAAAGTATGACTTTGAGCATTTGAATGGATGAAATAATTGAAGGTATTTATATTAAGATGCAATAAAAATATGAGTGAGTGATGAAAAATGGAAAACAAGAGGAAAAATGAGAAAACTCAATGTTGGACCACACTTACAAAAAATAATCAAAAGTGAAAAATTACTTGCATGGTAAATTTACATAAATTTATAGATTATGAATTCTTTTAGTTTGGAATGAAATATAATATGATTTATAACTTTTATAACTATATAAAATTAAAAAAATTATAAATGTTTGGCTTTAAAAAAAGTTATAAAAATTACAAAAGTTTCCAACAAATTTCTTTTTGCATTGTTCACTTTGTGGGGGTGAATTGACTACACCAACTTGTCAAGGTGGGTAGTTGAATTATATGGTATGGCTCCTTTCATTCCTTGGGTGTCTCAATCCTTTTGCGTTATAGGGTTATGGAAAAGTATTTTAAGATGCCTAAGAGAAAAACATTGTCAAACTTTCATGGATTAGTTCTTAGAGTTCATGGAGCCTAGGAATATTTTATCTTACCTATAGATAGATGTGGGTTCCTTCCACAATAATTTATCTTAGTTTTTTTTCAAATTAAAACTGCTTGACCATGCAAACAATGAATGCATTATTGCAAAATTCCTTAGTGGCATTAAGTGTGTTATTTCCAAGAGCCTTATTGTTTATTCTTTATTTTGTGGGGTTGAATTGGCTATGTCAACACATTAGGGTGGATAGGGGAATTCTAAGAGAGACTCAATTTCATTTCATAAGTCTCTCAATCCTTCGAGGATACATGATTCTCATAAATCCTCTTGAGTGATCAAAGAGCAAAAAAATAGAAAATTTTGATGGAGCAATTATTGAAATTCATAGGTCCTAAAAATGTTTCATCTAGAATTACAAGTAGATGTAAGGCATCTCCAAAATAATATATCTCATATTTTTCAATTCAAAATAACTTCACTATGCAAATAATGAATGCATTCTTGTAAAATGCCTCAATGGCATTCATTATATTATTTCCAAGAGCCATATTTTACATTATTCACATTGTGGGGCCAAAATGATTATGCCAACACATTGGGTTAGGTGGTTTAATGATAGGAGAGGCCCTATTTTGTTCCCTAGGCATCTTGATCCTTTTGGGCTACATGGTTCTAGTAAAGATTTAAGAGACTTGAGAGAAAAAATATATGAAACTTCAATGGAGTAGTTCTCAAAGTTCACGAGGCCTAGGAATATTTCATCTAGACATATAGATAGATTTGGGATCTCTCCATAATAATATCTCTTAATTTTTTTCAATTAAAATCATTTGACCATGCAAACATTGAATGCATTCTTTAAAAATTTCTCAGTGCCCTTCAATTTATTATTCGTAGGAACCATAATTTTTATTTTTTGCATCATGGGGTTAAATTGATTGTGAAAACATGTTGGGTTTTGGAAGTTTAATGCTAAGGAAGGACCCATTTTTTCTCCTAGGTCTCTCGATATTTCAATGCTATATGGTTTTGGCAAGGTCACTTAAGAGACCTAAGAGTAAAAAAATGCTAAAATTTGATATTCTTAATTTTTTTGGGTCCTAGGACTCTTCTATATAGATGCACATGTGGATGTGATGTCCCCCCATACTAAAGTCTATTTTTTTCAACTCTAAATTATTTGAATATTCAAACAATAAATGAATTCTTATCAAATGCATCAATATAATTCAATGTATTATTTCTAAGAGCCATATTTTTTATTCTTTATGTTGTGAGGGAAAATTGATTGTGCTAACATGTCATTGTTGGAAGGTTAATTATAGGTTAGGACCCATTTTATTCCCTAGGTTTCTTGATCCTTTTGGGTTATAGAGTTCCAACAAAGTATCTCAAGAGACCTAAGAGAAAAAAAAATTGACAATGTAGTTCTCATAGTTTTTAGCACCTAAGAATGTCTGGTTTAGATGTGGGATCCCTCCCTAATAATCTCTATTGTTTTATCAATTTTCAATTTTTTTGACCATATAAAAACTTAATTCTTTCAAAATTCCATGGTGGCATTCAACATAATATCGCCAAGAGCCATATTTCCTATTCTTTGTATTGTGGAGAAAAAAATATGCCAAAATATTGGGGTTAGGCTATAGGTTTTTGGAAAAGTTTGTTAAGAGATCTGAGAGAAATATTCTCTAGACTTTCATAGAATATATATTGGACTTCATGGGGCCTAGGAACATTTTATTTGTGCTTGTGACCGATGATGTAGTATAGGCTAACTACACTTGATCCATGACTATCGAAGCATAATTAAGCCACTATGTCTCAATCCCAATCCCAATAAAAGCATTCAATGTAAACTAAGCTAAGAAGCCATTAAAACTATCACATTGATGTGGAAAGGCGACCCTTTCCCAATCATGTGGATAATGAGCTTGTTTTGATTGATTCTATTGAAGAGAACTGACGAAACCAATGAGAGATGCATGATAAAACGTGATGAAAGCTATTTTAACATGATGAATGTTAAGCTATTCTAAGTGTATGCAAGGCTCAAAAGATTGAAACCCTAGTTTCAAAATATGCTAAATGGATGCACCTAAGTTACCATGGAAGCCATTAACGGAAGTTAAGATAATATGGTGCAAGAAATTAACCTAAAATGCCTTTTAGAACATAAAATGTGAGTGCAATATGAGAGTGATTGTAACAGTATAAGTTCACTATTAAAAGGTGGATCCCTATTCAATAGATGCAAGCTCTATTTATAGAATAGGAAAAATGATGGTCAAGATCAAAAGGATCAATCAAAGTTAGAATGGAAGGAAGATGGAAGCATGGATCATGGATTCATGTCAAGGGTTGAGGATTCAAAATGATATTTAATCAAGGGCTTACATTCATCCAAACAAACACACTTTCAAAACTTGCACAATAAGTATTGTTGAAAGTTTGATATTAAAAAGGAACATTCCCTTTTTCAAATGAGTGAAGAAAGAGAATATTCTCATGGGTGAGGAAAATTAGATATTTAGTTAATTAAAACCAAATTTAATTGTGCAAATGAGAAGGAATATTCCATGAGAATATTCATTTTGGGGGGAATGTGCAAAGGAGGAATATTCTCTAGGAATATTCCTTTTCAAGTGGGAGGATTAGATTTAATTAGTAATTTGGTAATCAAATAAAGTTTCAATTATGCAAATTAGGAGAATTAGGATATTCATTAAATAATTAATTTATTTAATGAAAAGGGGGAGTGATACGATATTTAATTAAATGACTTAGGGTTATTTAATTAAATAAGAGGACTTAGGGATTAAATTAGATAATTTGATTTATCTAATTTAACACCTAATGAAATGTTAGCATGAAAGGGGATGAATTTACCTAATTAGGTCAATCAGGTTAATAGATGAAAATGATGTGATTAATTAAATAGCTAGGATAATTTAATTAATTAAGCAAAAAGAGGATGGGTTTTAGGATGAGATGGTGTTAGTATATCATATTCAAGTGCATGGTATCATTCAGGACATTTTTAAGTGACTACATTTTTCCCCTCTTTCAAGTGAGGTACCTGCTACATTGCTTCAAAGACTAAAACTTTTCAGATTAAAACTATTGCTCAAATAAAAAAATAAAAAATAATTCTAATTTTTGGATGCCCCACTACTGCCCCAACAGAAGGAATAAGTTGGTACCCTACCCCCTCGAGAGATTGGATGGAAATTTTGAATTTTGGGTTGATTTCTCGATAAAAATTCAGGATCAATTCAACTCAGAGAGGACTAGAAAGCGTAAATGTTTGATGTAGATAGATTTGATGATATATAGAAAGTCATTGGAAATGGGTAGCCTCATTTATATTTTGATATATCACACAAATTTGATACTTGGATGGAAATGTTAGTAAAGATAGAAGAATAAGAAGAATAGATTTGACCATTAATTTTGAAATTGATTTAGAAGTCCAGTAAGTCCATGATCAACCGAGAATTTATTAGATATGGTGATGAGAGTTTAATGATTTGATCATATCTTGGGATTGGGACTTTTTGTCATTCCTTATGTTTGATATAACACATAGACACGATGCATCCTGATATTGAAAACTAGGATGGCATTGTATCTAGTGTAATGGACTTTGACTCTACAAATAGATAGGATAGTTCTTGTTCACACCTTGACATACATAAACCTCATCAAAATGTAGATTAGAAGTTTAGAATATTTCAGACCAAAGCAAATGCAATAGTCAACAACCTACTACCAAACAACCTCCCTACACACAACTAAGCAAGTATGCGCCAAGATTATTTTACAAGAATACCCACAAGCACAACAAACGAAAGATAATGAACAATGCCCCATTCCTTTCTCTCTAAATCATTGTGACATAATCGAGAGGTCCTTGGAATGGGTCATTAAGATAAATCATAAGAAAAGATCAAAGAGAAATATTCAGTGTTATCTATATCTCTTGCCACTTTATTTTAGCTAAAGTGATTTCTAATGTTGATGTTTATCGCAGGAAGGATGCATCCTAGGAAATGTTATCAAATGTTTTGATTAGGATGAAGTGTGTGATAAGCCATTGATATAAACTTCATTGACTCATTTACCTATGATCTAGACTTTAGATTTTGACACTTAAGTTCTCACTTTACGACTTATGATACTTGCTTTCTATTGGTTTTGCCAAAGGTTGAATATGACAATTGATTTATTATGGATGAAGGTTTATTGCAGGTGAAAGCAAGATGGGATGGATGGTTTTGGATTTTTTGGAATATTTCAATGTTTTTGGTGTTTTTGAAAATGTTTTGAGGTTTTTTTTGGTTTTTGGAATGTTTATGTGAATGTTTTTGGTTTTCGGTTATTTGAGGTTGTTTAGAGTTTTTCTAAGGTTTTCTAATGTTTTTGGGTTTTTCAATTTTCAAATGTTTAAGGCTTTTCAATATTTGAATGTTTAGGGTTTTTCTAATCTTTCGAATGTTTTTTTGTATTTTCTAAGATTTCTAACCAAGAACCTAACCTAAAATACTATCCTAGGAGCCTCGAGGGCTTATCAAAGATGAGCCTTGCCTATGTTATACATGTAGAGACCACATAGTTTGATTGACTCAACTTATTGATGTTGAGAAATAAACAATTGATGGATTATCAATTCATTATGACAGACTCCTAAAGGACTGACCTAGGGGCAGAACCTAACACCACTTGGCTATGAATTCTCCACCACAAGTTGAAGAACTAGAAATTGGAAATTTTTTTCTAATGAGAAGAACCCTAATCAAAGTTCCCATGGAGAAGGAACCACCACAATGAAAGTTACTCTTCAGGACTACATGCAAATGCCAAGGTAAATGTTGTAAATTTGTCATTGATTCTGGTAGTACTAATAATTTGGTTTCTATTGAAATGGTAGATAAGTTAGAGTTGAAAAGATTACCTCATGCAACTCCATACAAGGTTCCTTAGTTAAACAAAGGGCAGAAAGTGTTGGTGAATGAACAAAGTTGGGTAGAATTCCACATAGGGGGATACAAGGATAAAGTGTTGTGTGACATCATTCCCATGGATGTTTGCCATATGCTACTAGGTAGACCATGGCAATATGATAGACAGGTAGTCCATGATGGTAGGAAAAACACATGTCATAGAGAAGGATGGGGTCTCTTACACTCTCACACATTTGAAAGAAGAAAGTCAAGAATCATAAGTGGGATCTAGTGTGATGTTGGTAGGAGAGAAGGAGTTCATTAAACCCTTGAAAGAGGGAGAAATGGGCTCTGCAATTATAATTAGACCTAGATTTGTTGTGACAACAACTAGGATTGATGAATTTCCTTTAGAGATCCAATATTTTTTCAAGGAACATGTTGATATAGTGATGGATGAGATCCCAAAATCGTTGCCTCCACTCAGGGGTATAAATCATCACACTGATTTCATAATAAGGGTTGGTATGCCATGTAAAGTAGCCTATGAAGAATGTCAGATATTTAGAGTTAGAGATGGTTTCAACAACAGTGATAGCCAAAAACTTGTTTAGAGGGTTGATTGTGGTAGGATTTTAGGTGTTAAAGACCACAAATCTGATGTGAAGGAAATTGTAGAGTTGAATGAGCATTTTTTGGTGAAGGAAGAAGGTTCAGAGCAACAAAAAATTTAGACTGATTTGAAGATGGAAAAAAGACAATTTAATTAGCAACAATTACAATTGGGGCAGCAACAAGATATTGCAGAAGACAGTGATTATAATTCTCAAGGTACCATGGTTGGGGTGAAGGAAACTGATGAGAGTGAGATTGAGCAGATGCACATAGAAATAGTGTCATCCAAGTTGGGTACAAATTTGTCAAATATAAGTACCAACAAGTGGATTGAGTGCCTTCAACACTAAATTTTCAAACACAAGAAGAGGAAGGGGAAAATTCATAAGGTGGTTGATATTTGGAGTGGAAGAACATTGATAGTGCAAGAATTTTAGTTTCAAAGTGTTGGTATTGAAGCATTCAAGGAAGTGTATAAAGACAATGCAGATTTCAAGGAAGTCTCTGAGATTTGCAAGCAGCCTCTTTGCAATCACAGGGTGAAGTGCCTCAATTGTTTTATCCAAGATTATTTTTTGTTTATGCCAATTGTAGGGGGTGATTACATAGAGATTGTAGGTGATAAGGCAGATGTGAGAAGAAGTAAAGTTGATTTCAAGATTGAAGTCTTGGTTTCTAATTTGTACCCCTATACAGGTGATATCATTGTAGATGGTGGGATAGATTTAGAATCATTCCTAGATGTTAGATGTTGGTTAATTGTATTTTTGCATACCTCCATTCAAGGGGACCTTGAATCTTTTCTCTCTAGGGAGTATGGTGCAGGGGCACCTTGATACACTTTGATGTAATTTTGGGTTATACTATGAAACTTTAGTTTTTTCTTTTTTTTGGTTTGATTAATGTAAATAAGGTTATTTTAGACTATCCTAAGTGGTTTAGGACCATTTTTGGTCATCAAGTGCAATGTAGGACAAAGTTGTAAAAATTGCTAAATTGTTGTCAATGTTGTAATCACAACTTTTGCATATTTGTTAAAAATAATTTGTGGATCAGTTGGAGGTATGGAAATAGTTGTAAAAGAACAAATGGGTGTTGTAAACATGAAAAAAAAGGTTGGAAGGAGTTTTAATAAAGAAAACTTCAATTTTGCACATTCAAAATTGTGTCTTTTCTTGTAAAACTGACTATTCTGTCACATTGTACAGACTTGTACTTGCTGGTACAATCTAAAATATCATTGGAGAAGTTGAAGGGGTTCATCATATTTTCAATGCTTTTTTATTGACTCAAATCCATTGAGTTTTGAAGGAGATATTGCCATTTTTGTAAAAATTGTCACAAACCCTACCTAGGGTTTCCAAAGGTTGAATAAATCTCATGGGGAGAGTTTCCACAATCCAAAAATTATGAAACCTTGTGGGAAGATCTTCCCCATTTCCATCCATGTTCTTGAAAAGTTGGAAGCCATGAAACACACGTGTGTAGAAGATCCAAATGACAATGTGTTCAAATAAATTGAGAGACAGTCCTAAACACCAATTTGCCTAATTATTTTTGTTAAATTCATGAATTTCTTATTGTTGGCTAGTTGTAAAACATCATTTTATGTTACTTGGAGTATGTGTAGGCCAAAGGGTGTAAGTTTACAAGTCATTTCTTGTATTGGTTGAGTGCTAGTGCTTGAATGTGCTTGGTGACATTAAACCACAATTGGGTGGAATGTTGTTCACACAAGTCTGAGTCCTAAGAGTTAGAGAACCATCAAGATATGTTGAACCAAGTTTGAGAAAACCCAAGGGTTTCATGTTCATGTTGTTCTTAATGTTTTTGTAAAGCATAAGGACTCTAAAGAAAATTCCAAGTCACTCAGAGTGCAATGAGAAACAGTAAGACATTGTTATAGGGTTCATGATGTCATTAATACATGTCTGGACTGTGAAGTGTTTGGAAACCCTCACAAAGAATTGAAACGAGTCTACACAAGTTAGTACTTCCCTTCTGGTGTTTTTCTTTCCTTGAGTCTCCAAGAGTATAATGGGTCAATGGTGACAAGGTGTACTAAGATAATTTTAGGTCTTTCTTTCAATGAAACCTATGCAAGAAGTGTGTTGAAATAGTTAAGTGGTGTTAGGTTCTGCCCCTTCTCTGAATCAAACATTGTGTGGCATGTCTAGAACAATTATCCAATTGTTTCCATAGCATCTAATACTTAGTTATTCATACAAGGAATCTGATCAAAAGTTATGTCAATGAAAAAGTCCTTGAGATTTTCTACCATCTTGTGAGTAAGCTTATCATTCTTAGTTTGGTAATCGTTATTGACTTGGTTGATAACTAGTTGGGAGTCTCCATAGACTTTCATCTCTTGTATCTTCCATTGAACTACTATCCTTAGACCTGTTGGAAATATGTGCCTCAATCCCATAGGCTGAAACCTTTGAAAGGGAAAAGTCAGTGTGACATCGTTTGTGTCTAGCCAACTAGCAGTTGAAACCTTGTTGAAATTATTCAAGTCATTGTGACCTTGCTTCAGTCTCACCGAAGGAGCCTATCACTGTGACATTTCATTTGGTATAACCTCTCAATGCTCGTGGAAACCTCTTGTCGACTATTGGTGTTTATCAAATATTAGGGAGAGTCTTGGATGTTCGCTATGAGCTCTCAGCGATATAAATGTCTCACTGACAACATTTTTTGTTGAAGTCTTCGAGGAGAGTCTTGGGTGTTCGGTAAGAAGTCTTACCAATATGGATGTCTCACCGACAGTTTTATCTTGGAGACATCGAGGTGACTTGAACACACAGGAAGAACTCTTGGCGACAGTTGGTGTGTCTCACCGACAGTATACTCTCAGAGCAACGCAAAGGTCTCGATGTAAGGTCTTAGCGATGGACAAAAGTCTTGCCAACCATTGTTTGGAGCTTGGTATGACTTGTGAGCATTCGAAGTAACATCTCAGTGATAGTGGTATGTCTTACCGAATATTAAACACTTCGGTATAACCCTTAATGACTCGGTATGATCTCTCAACGAAGGACAATAGTCTTGCCGACTGCTGATCACTTCGAAGAAAGTCTTAGAGCTTAGTGTGATGTCTTGGTGAATGACGATAGTCTCGCTGATGTAAATTCTACTATCTATGTGACTTTGGAGCTTCGATATGATGTCTCACCAAAATTGATAAGTCTTGTCGACTGTTGAATGTCTCAGTATAACGTAAAGGCTCGCTATGTGGTCTTGGCGACATGACAAAGTCTTAGCGATAGCTCTCTGGACTCGATGTAACATCTTGGCGATAAGGATGACTCTTGGCAACATTGATGGTGAAGCCTTTTGGCATCGGGGAGACACTTCTTGTGTCTCACCGACATGCCAACATAGATTGATCACTCTAACCGAGAGAAGACCATCCTACATGGTGAATCAATAGCCAATCAGAGGAGTCGAATGAGAACTGCTAGCAGTTGGACTATTGCAGCCGTTACTGAGAGGAAGCTTGACAGATAGGGGCGACATGGATACACTCTGTGATCGCGGATTGTGATGGGTTCAATGAATCGATGGATTGTTGTGTGACTGTATGATTAGTGGATGAATTCTATTTTGTGAAGACTGTAACATGAATGTTCTTTAACAAGGTTGTTCATGGTGAATGCTACTATAAACTGACATTAGAAAGATAAGCCAGAACACTATATGTAATCTTTATTACTATAATACAAAGTGACTTCTCTTGGTGTGGTGGGTTTTTCTCCCGTAAGGGTTTTCCCACCTAGATTTGGTGTTCATATGTGTTTGTCAAATACTCTGTTTTTGTTATCTCTTTCATGTGCATCTTAATTGGACTGTAATTGTAAAATTTAAAAAGGTATCTCTGCATTCTTCCCTGAGGTTTTGACATTAGGAGAGTTGTTTCTACATCTAGCTTTCCTTACAAGTGGTATCAGAGCCTGGCCAGTTGTGTTATCCTTGTGGGTACATTGGGTTTTTTGAGTCAATTATGTTTAGTGGGAATCCTATAGAATTTTGGTAATTTGAATTACAAATTGAGATGGCTAGCACGTCAGGAAAGATTGAAATAGAGAAATTCAATGGCAGCAATTTTGAGTTGTGGAAACTTAAGATGGAAGATCTACTGGTTGATCGTGATCTTTGGATTGTTGTGTCTGGAGCAAAGCCTATAGGAATGAAGCAAGAAGATTGGTGCCTTGCAGATAGAAAGTCTAAGGGGCTGATCAGGCTCTGTTTGGCAGACTCTGTTCTTCTGAATGTGCATGAAGAGAAGATTGCATCTTCCTTGTGGAATTTACTGGCATCTATTTATCAAGGGAAGTATTTGGTGAATAAACTGTTCCTGAGGAAGAATTTTTACACTTTGAGAATGCAGGAAGGAGGTTCTAATGTTGATCATTTGAATGAATTTAACATGTTGATTACACAGTTAACATCTGTTGGTGTAAAGATTGATGAAGAGGATCGTTGTATGTTGATATTGTGTTCTTTGCCATATTCATGGGATGACCTTGTGATGGCTATTGGGAGTACAACATCCAGTTTCAAGATGGAAGATGTTGTTTCTTCTTTGTTATCAGAAGAGATGAGAAGGAAATCTTATGAGATGGTGAAGGAGGCCCTTACTGTTAGAGGAAGGTCAAAAGAGAAATGCAAGAAGAAGGACAAGAAATCTAAATCGAAATCAGAGGGGAGATCAAAGTCTCCTGGCAATAATTCCAAGGTGAAGTGTTGGAACTGTGGGCAACCTGGTCATGTCCGAAAGGATTGTAAAGAGGAGGAAAAGAAGAAGAAGAAGAATTCTTCCGATAATGATTCTTCTCAAAGTGATGCAGATGCCTTCATTGCAGCCTTGGCTACACTAGCATTAGATGATGTCTGGCTGATTGATTCAGGGGCAT
>VDFB02043000.1:0-18846 GCA_007258455.2 Sequoia sempervirens
TTATTTATGTCTTAATTGGTCCTATTTTACATCCATGAGCATAATTAAATGCATTTTTTTGAGGATAATCCCAACATTTAACAAATGAAAAATCATAATTTAATGCTTTTGGCTATGTGTTCTAGATCTAGGGATCTGGGACTCATACTCCCAATGGAGCTTATGGGTCCCACCTAGGTCTTGGGCCCTAATTTAAAATATTACATTGAACTTAACACTTCTCTGAGTATGTGTCCTAGGTTTAAACCAATGGGACTCATACACCCAACTTGAGATATGAGTCCTACTTTAACTTGGACCTAATTTAAATCAAAGTCTTGGTAGGATTTTATTATCCTAGATCTGATGTTGGCTTCTAGTTTTGTAATTTCAAGAAATTAGGCATAAACAAGTATAAATACAAGGTCATTTCATTAATTTTCTCCTAACAAGAACAATATCTAAGCAATTTCAAGTAAGCTTAGAAAGCAATATAAGATCATTCAAGAGCAAATCATCAAGCATTTGGAGCAAAATTCAAGATTCAAGCATCATGTCAAAGTCTCTATGCATCATGTGTGTTTGTGAGCTAATGTTTGTGATGTAGGTTTCATGATTCAAGCAAGCATTCAAGATAAAGTTTCAAGCGTTCAATATAGAGTCAAGATCCACATTCATGCTAGCCCTTTCACACAAGTTTGTGATCTTCATTTCAATGGTTTGGTGAGTTGAAACATTGCATTTGTTCATTCATCATTCCTTCATGCTATTTCATTTCATTTCAAGCTTTAACTACCAAAATAGGGTTTGACCAAGGCAAACCCCTATTCCCTAATAATAAAAAAATCCTCTCTTGATGTGTGTTTGTAGATCTAGGTGAATTGAAGCTTGAAATCCTTTGAAGACAAAGTTGCAAAAGTTGTCAAGAAGTTGTCATCTTCACGAAAACTCACCTACAAGCTAGAATTCAAACTGTCAAACTTGAATATTAGACAAGAAGGAATCTATAGAAGATCACTAGAGGCTACAAAAATATCAGTCAAACCCTAGTAATAGGACTAAATCATCCAACTGGGTGTATCAGTCCTAGTACAACCCTTTTTTTCATCTTTCTGCAAATCCTGATAAGTCATTAGAAGATTCCATATTCTACCCATATTCATGTAGCAGGACTAAATCTCCCATCCTAACGTATCAATCCAAGTGTACTTCAAAAAGTAGAATTTCAAAGTTACAAATTTTGTTTTGGCCTCTCCACTCATCCAAGTACTTTTCTGTTTCATTTTGTGTGTCAATCTGATTTCATGTTTTCAAGTTTTTAGGGTTTTGTGCATAAGTGTTTTCATTTCTCCTTTGAAGCTTCATTTAAATGGTGAACCACTGTCCAATAAAACAAGAAAACTCCTAGTCCCTTCCTCAATCAATTCACTTGGTTGAGGAGTCATGGTTTCCTAATTAACTAAAGTGCAAAATAGGTTCCAAGTTCCATCTCCTAAAAGGTGAACACCCATTTCCCTTGTGTTCAATATATCAAATGAATTGTTAGTAGTTCATCATTGGCAGTGAGAAACCCCTTCTTCTATTGTTTCTATTATGGGTAGTGACCCCTTGGTAGTGAGCCACTGATAGTGAGTCATTCTCTTTTTCTAGAAAATGATTCATTGGATAGTGAGTCCACCATTCTATATCAAACATTGTAACTAGTTATAATTTATTGTGAGCTAATTCTCACTATTGTTTTTCCCTTCTTGGGTTTTCCATGTAAAATTTGGTGCTTTTCTTTTTATTGATGTGATGTATTCTTGTAATTTTTCTTTCCATTACTACACATTGAATAAGATATAGTGAAATGCATTTTAAGTTAATGAGTTCCAGTAAATACTGATTCACCACCTCCCTCTCAATATTCTAGGAGTTCAACAACTTGTATGCAATTGTATAATACCTTTGGATCAATAAATAATGATTTTTACCTTCTCGTAATTTGTATTATGTGTATTCTTCTGGAATGATTGATATTTTCTTATGATAAAATTGTTTATCCTTGTATTATTGTATCATTCTCTTTTATTTTATTTATTAGTATATATTATTGTAGGTCATAGTTTATGTATGTTAAGTTATTATAGTTTTCATTTTTGAATGATATTCCTTCTTAGAGCTAATATAATGTAAATCCTTCCTATGAAACACTTATGTAGGAATATATCAAACTGTTAGTTTTGTATAGTGTTATTGGTTCTTTGATCACATTGTGTATGCTTCAACAAGTGCAAGTCATCAAATATTTTTGGTGTATCATCCTATTTAATTCTAAATTTAGTTTTTAGCTAGATCTATATCAATTTTCCTTGAAAAATGTAGTAGAATAGGTTATTTTAGTGTTAAACTTAGGGAACTATCCCTCTCTAGAGATTCACTTAAATATATAGGTCACCCAAAACCTAGGAGTGTTTCTCTAGTTTTAGCTGAAGAGAGAGTTAACCTATTAATTTTTGAAGGGTGAAATTCATTCTAATAATATTTTCTAGTCTGTTCTATGGGAGATGATTGATGATTCTAACATCATCCATGCAAAATTTTGGTATGTTCTTTAGTGAATTTTTCCATAGCTAGGGTAGATTTATTCAACACCATGGTGATTCCAAGTTTAGATCTACTAGTTCAAGTAGAATACCTATTGCTATGTTTAGTTTACAAATAGAAAAATAGGATTTCTCTAATTAAAAAAACATTTTGAATGAATTTCCAACTTATATGAATGACTTAGCATGTCAAAATTTTATTAAGATATATTTTTCGCCCCTCCATTTCATGAAAATGATGCTCATATTCCATCTTATCAACCATGTCAAAATAAAAATGCTATGCCAAATAACATTATTGCAGAAAATTATCAATATTTTCCTAATATTTTCCACCCTCATCTAGGATCAACCTCCTTGGCAACCTAAATATGCTTGTCATTAGCCCCAAGTTACAAACTAAATCCTCAAGGATATGGTGTTGGATATATTTAACATAATGATCTTAAAAGAGAGTGGGGATTTAACTTGCAATAGGAAGAGATGACTTATCAAGCCTACCTTCATTAATAAGAGATGGGGGAAAAAATAATATATGAAGAAGAATTCCTTGCTAGGAAGGTTGTCACTGAAGAAGAATGAATAGAGAGAAAAATGAACACTCTCCTCCAAAATTCATTTCAAAGTTCCAAGTTTTAGAGGTACTCTTCTATTGCAAGAACCAGTGCCTATGTAATTTTAGCCTATTATTCCATAAGAGAATCCCTCTCAAAAAACTATACTTCCTTAATAAATTCGAAAAAAATCCAATATTTCCTTCAAAATCTATCTTCTTGTCCAAGGACTATTTTTTTTTTTGAAGGTGGACCTATTTGTTTGTAAGATAACTAGTTTAGGAGTAGAAGAAGGAGGTGTTTGATCCAAAAGATGAAAAAATTGTTGTTTGGGAACTATTGTGTGATATAAAAATTAAAAAATCATGTTAGAGTAATCATGCATTAGCTAATAATTAAATTAAAATCTTTAATTGAGTAATGAGTCTAATTCATTTTAGAACATAAATTCAAACTTAGGGTTCTTTTTTTTTCTTTTAGCCAGAGTGATCTATTGTGGAATCAATAATGTATGGAAATGCATGAGATGTTGACACTTGCCATGATCTAACCCTTTTATCATTTATGGTTTCTCCTATATAGCACTCAACCCTCATTGTATTATCTTTCGAACTCTAGACCAAATCTCCTTGAAGTCTCTCTAGAAATTGATGGAAGATTTTCATTCTGTAAGTTTTTCTCATTGATGAATAGAATATTTTTTTTGCAAATATCTTCTGTGGAAGGTATTTTTGTTGTTTTTTTTATCCTACATTTCATTTTTTTATTTTACCCATCGCTCTATTGACAACCTATACTTCCAAAGATGTATCAAGTTTCCACAATCCATCAAACAATGCAATAAAATTTCTGGATTTGATTGTGTTTTGGTTTTTCACATCAACGTTTCGAATCATACTACATGATCCATCATCAGGATGAAAGAGAGCTGGAGGAGAAAAAATGGATTGTTGCAGACCAAAGCAAGCTAAAAAGAGAGAGGGGACACAAGGAAGGAGGCACACGGTTTGAGGTTAAGGGTGGATTAAAAAATAGAAAAGCAAAGGAGTAAAGGAGAAGATAAAGAGAGAAAAATGAACCCTAGATAGCATCTTGAAGAGGGAATGACGAATGAAATGATTTAAAACAAGGAAATTATAAAGGAAGCACGATAAAGAATTAGAGAGTGAAAAGAAAACTAGAATTTGAACAATAAAAAAGGGGTTAGATTATGATGATATAAAGAAATTATAATAGTATAATGAAAAGAAATTTGTGTAAGAGAAATATATAAAGAATTTTCTTCTATATAAGAAATAAATAAATAAATTTAGATAAGAGAATTATATAATTCTATATAAAGAATTATATAAAGAAATAAATTAATATAAGAGAATTATATAAAGAAATTTATTATAATAAAAATAAAAATTATAAAAATTATATAATGTTTATTAATTAATATATAGTTTCTATTAAAACATAATGATAATAATAAATAAAATAAATAAGTGAATAAAAATAAAAATAAAAAATAAAAATAGAACTAGAACATTAAATATAATGGAAAAAAAAATAAAATAAAAATAGAAATAAAGAAATACAGACAAAAAATGATATAGGTATAAATCAAGGATAATAACAAATTAAAATGAGGAAAGAAATAAAATAAAATGTAAGAGATAAACAAACCAAATTGAGATGAAAAGAAAAAATAATAACAATAAAAATAAAAATAAACATGAGAATGATGAGATAATAAAATAAAATAACAAAACCAAAATAATAACGAATAATGAAAGAAAATAACAAAATAAAATAAAAACTAAGAATAATAAATAACATAATAAATAAAAATGAAAGCAATAAAAGAATAAAATAGAAATAAATAAAGAAAAAAGAAAAATGGTATAGGAATAAATCAAGGATAAAAACAAAATAAAATAAAGAAAAACTAAAATTAAAATTAAAGAGATAAACAAACCAAAATAAAATACCAAAATAAATAAATAAATAAATAAAATGATATAATTATAAAATAAAATAAAGAAAAAATAAAATGAAGAATAATGAAAGAAAATAACAAGATAAAATAATGAATCAAATAAAAGCTTCAAAAGAACAAAAGTTAATTCAATGAAAAATAATAAAATTAAAAATAAATAAATAAATAAAATAAAATAACTAAAGAATAATAAATAAAGTAACAAAGATGATTTTAAGATAACAAGTCAAAATAAAATAAAATAAAAATATATTTATTATAAAGCAACTAGTAAAAACAATACAATATTTAAATAATAAATTAACAAAGATGTTGGAAGATAAACAAAGAGTAAAAGAAAAACTAACTAAAACTAATAACAAGGACCCAATACAAGAAGGTAAAGGGTTAAACCGAAGAGAGTAGGATAATGACAAAAAAGGGGGAAATGAGGACAACCCACAAAAGAGGGGAATGGAAAGGTCCAGAAGAATGAGAAGAAGCAGAAAGGAAGAAACAAAAAGAGAACCCACAAGGAATGAAGGGGGAACGAAAAGGAAAAAGCGGGAGACAGTCAAGAGTGGTTAAGATGGTGGTTTCTAAGATTGGATAACAAAGGTTGCCAGGAAAGGCTGAGATTCCAACCCTCATCGCGATTCAAGTTGGTGGGATGATTGCTAATAATGATGGCTTCCCTTAGTTTTCTCTTAAAAAAGTTTTCTTTGTATAAAACTTGAAAGTCTTCTAGACAAATGTGGTGTTTGGTGAAAGAAGAGTGCTCTGCGAGAGCAGATTTGAAGACACGATCATGCTTGATGTCTGCACTATGCTCTTTGATTCTTGTCCTAAAAGATTGACCTGTTTCCCCTATATAAGGGATGCCACAAGAGCAAACCACCTTGTAAACACTTGATTCAAGAAGGATGTCTTTAGGGTCCTTAAGAGAAGGATGTCTTTAAGGGATGCCACAAGAGCAGTCTGAGACTTCCGTCTTCCAACGATCTTCACCAAACGGTAACCTCTTGCTGTCTCCAGGTACGTGCGTTGATCAGTCTTTGCTTTAAAAGCGTTATTTGTTGCAGCATTAATAGTTACGATCTCCCGCGCCTTGAGTCATCTTAGACCCACTCCGATAGTGATCCTAGTCCAATCACATCAACCCGGCCTTTTGTTCTTCCTTGGATTCTCTCTCTCCCTTGCGGCGTGGCTCAAATACATTAGCAATACCCCCATGTTTTACATTACTATTTGCTACTATTGGGTTCTCTTGTGTGTTAGCGATCGCGATTGTGATGGTGATTGGTTCACCCGACACAGTGTGTGTGGATCGTAGTTTAGTTAATTGTTGCATTTGATATTGTTAGTATGATTTATGATACTCTGTGCGTTGTTTGGATTATTTGCTTATTCAATAATCTTTCATTAATGTTATTTACGTCGATGTGATGATTCTATGATGATATTAATTAGATTCAACATTAAATTATGATGTAGTTGATAAGTAATCATGTTATCTTATGATAGTTTGTTTAGAATGTTATTTCATCATTGATATTGTAATTGTTAGCATAGCTTAGGTGAGAGGACAGTGTAGCACCACTCGTTTACGAGTGTCCTGCTATGCTGCAATTCCTTCTCACAATAGGATGTTTGATTATATATATAAACATGTGTTACTTGATGTTTATTGGTATGCAAGATTGCAGGAATAAGTCTCGATTCCACCTGCTTCAGCAGGATAGGGCAAGCATTAAAATTTACCAAACAGGTAAATGTTGAAAAAGTGAGTAGATTTGGAAGTATCCCCGTCCCAAGTCCATCGTTTGTTGTGAGTCGTTGTGTCATGACTGAAGTTTTGTCCTTGCCATATTGTTGAGTTTTTATTTAATTTATGGTTAGTGTTTAATTAATTAATCTTATGTTATACAATAATTAATTTATGTTGCATTGTTATTTGATTTAATTGTGAGTTGGTAAAATATTAAATTTAAATATTTTGTGAATTTAAAAGTGAATTAGTTAATTAAAAATGTAAATAATTATTTAAAATTGATATCGATGAGGATAATTAAATACTATCTTTTTATTAATATTAAATTAGAAAATCATGTGCATATAATATTTTGATTAAATAAATTATTTTAATTAAAAATTGTAGATAAGTTGTGCTTTTAAAAGCTGGAAAAGGACTAATAAGGGAAGAGGATTTTTGAGAAAAGAAAGTGGAAGAGATTTATTGATTCTTTTTTCGAGTTATTATTTTTATGAGAGAATTATTCACACATAGAAGTTTTCTCTGTTGTTTTGATCTGTAAAAAGAAAAATAGTTTTGGTTTTGTGTTTTCTAGGAAAAATTATTGTGGTTGAAGAAAAGATAGATTCAGAAGTGAGGTAAAGACAGAAATTGGAAAATAAGCTACAGAGGGGTTTCACATTCGAAAGAAGAGTACTGTGCTGGATTCTTCACCAGACGAAGGACTCCAGGTTTTCTTCTATTATTTATTATTAATTTTTTTGTACTTTGAACAATATATGTTTGATGTGTTTTGAAAAAATTATAGAAATAAGTTCTGTGATTTGGAATTCGTTCGTATGAAACCCTTGAACCTTTTTGTTGAAAACTTCAATAAATCTTTTTGAAATTCTCCAATATAGTTAGTAGGGAAATTTATTATTTGAAATAAAAATCATTGTATGATGGGATGAATTTATTTACCCGAATAATTTAGCATCTGGAATGAAAATCTAATTCTTCCTATTACTTATGTTATAAGTTTTGAAGGATTAAAAAAAAAAAAAAACCTACATGTAGTATTTCTATATAATCTGTCTCTTTTTAAAAATCTATAGTTGCTGCTCCTCTGTACTCTATGTACTAAATGTATTCTACTAAATAAAATATTTATTTATTTCTATATAATATTATTAAAATTAAAAAACATATAATTATAATTTAAAAGTGTTCTAGGAAAATTCTACGAAAATTTGTGTTATTTTTAAAAAAACATGAATTGATTGATATTAAAAAAAATTAAAAAAAAATTAAATTTATTTATTGGGGGGTGAGGGTCGGCTGAGGCCGTACCACCCACGACCCCTACTATGGGGCTGTGGCCACCACAAACTGTGGGGGTTGCGGCCACCACAGTATGGCATTTTTTTAATTTGTTTTTTTTTGTTGTGCTTTATTTTGATTTTATTTAAGCTTTAAATTTTATATATATTTTTATTTATATCTATATATATATATATATATAATTTTGTTTATATATATATAAATATATATATATATATATTTTTATTTATATCTATATATATATATATATATAATTTTGTTTATATATATATAAATATATATATTTATATTTATATATTTATAAAATTAAAATTTTTGTTATATGATTTTATTAAGTTTATTAAATGATTATTTTTACATAAATGGACATTTGTGTAATAGGTTTGTTTTGTTGTAAATATGATTTTAATATGATAAGAATAGGAGAAATTGCAATGTCTAATGTAGTTGTGCAAATTAGGAATATATCATGTGAGTTGAATTAAATCGTATTCTTTTTGAGCTAATGATTTATTTATTGGAAAAATGTATTATGTTTTGAAATGAGTTGTGTGGCATTGTTTTGTGTAAATTATTTCCTTTTGAGACAGTTTATTTATTCTATTGTGATTTTCTTTTAATTGGGTTTTATTTTGTGAGAAAAACCCTAGAGTTGGGTTATCCTATTATAGGATCCTTAGTTGTTGTCTAGATCTTCCAGAGGTGGGGAATACTATGATTTATATTTGAGCTTTTAATTTGATGGTTGTTTTGGTTATGGTGGAGAGGTTAAAGTGCATTGGAATTGTATCGTTTGTAAATGTCAAACGTATGATTTTGGCGAGAGGGTTATGCCTCACGGTTGATCCATTGTTGGTTCAGTTTTTCCTTGTTGATACAATCCTGTTTTATTGGATAGTTTGTGTTGAGTGTTTAGAGAGAGTGGCTCTAGGTGGGGGCCGGTGCACAAAGGGGTTGTTAGGGTAACCCACATAGAGTTTGTTTAATCAGTGATAACCTAAGAAATAAATCATGGGTGGGGTTTAAACATTAACAAGATAATTGTGATGCCTTGTCCGCCTGTTAGTGCTATCACAGGCTAAAGGGGACCGAGAAGGCCTTGGTTGGCAAGGTCGTTGCCTTGTCTTCACGAAAGGTTAACGACTCTACATGAGTAACCCTATGGAGCGGTGCCTTGAGATAGGATTTCAGGAGAACCATAGATGGAGGCGGCACCTTAACTTGGTTGTCTGGAGAATCCATGTAGAGATGGAGGCAACACCTTGTGATAGGTTGTCTTGATAATCCATGTGAAACCATGCGATGACACTCTCCTCTAACATTCTATTTGTGTTGATTTACTGAAGTCCTCTGGAAGTGATTTGTTGATTTCTCATTGGTTAGTTTTGGAAGTTGTTTTTGATATTATGTCTTGAGTTTTATTGATGTTGTGTTTGTGACTTGATGTAATTTTAGAAAGTGGTTTATTGTTGTGTTTAGCAGTGGTTTGTTGTTATGCCTTTTGGTTTAATCATTGCTTAGTTTCTATGTGGTCTTTGATGTTAAGTTGTCTCTTTGGAGTTAGTCTTATGTTATCGTTAGACGTACTTGGTCGGGGATCCTTCCTTGTCTACTCCCAGCATGGGGGTGGTTGGGTGGAACATGCTCCGCACCTCGTTGGGTTCCCTTTTGGTTGCAGATGTATCTTTTATTGTAGGGTTTTAGCGGATGTTGTTGATCCAGTGTTCTTATGTTCCAGATGGATGTTTATACCTCAAATGTAATGTATTTATTAATGTATCGTCTTCCTCGTGTGTTGGGATGACCATGATGTAATTTGTATATGTGGTTATTGAGATGTATTACCAATCAGTTGTATTTTACTATAATTTGGATGTAATGTATATACAGGCCATGTATTTATTCAGGAATGATCATTTGTAATAGTTTTGTTAAGTTGTGTTATATCTGTGGTAATATAAATGCTTCATATCTTTATAGTATCTTTCGTTGTCATATGTACATATGTTATGAATATGGTATTAATATGGATATAGTTAATGGATATTTTAAATGATGATATGAGAATGAATGGTGTAGTGCCCCTCTATGACTAGCTCCTCTTTGGTATTCAATAAATTCTGTTCTAGTGGTTTGAATTTAATGTTGTTGGGGGTATTGAAATTGTTTGGTTGTGAAGTTGTCACTTAGGGATGAATTAAATAATTTGATCTTAGAGTGATATTGTATTTATTTTTGTGTTATTAATATTAAGGTGAAATTAATATTTAATGGGTGGAGTAATTTGCGATTTAATTAAATTTGAGTGTGAAATAATTTAAAATTTTAAAAAAATAATAATATAATATAAATTTAGTAATAAATAATTAGATTTAAAATTGTTTAGATAAAAGTTTTGTTTTAAATTGCATTTAATATTTGTCAATTTATCTTTTAGGAGGGGTGGATAATTGTTAATTATGAAAATAAAGGAGATTTTTCATATGAATTTAGAAGATAAGTTTGAAATTGTTGTAAAACAAAGAAAAACAAAAACAAAAACAAAAAAAAACAAAAAAACAAAAATAAAAAGAAAGAAAGAAAAAGAAAAGAAAACGGAAAAATCTCGCATTTGGACCGGAGCATTCTTTGAATTTTCTACCATATAAAAGAAGTGGAGGAGGAAGAAAGCTTTTTTTTGGGGGGGGGGTAGGATAATGGCATTGGATGGATGGATTTAAAAAGGGGAGAACGACTATGCATGGGGCCGGGGAATTTTTCTAGAGGAAGGAGGCATCGCATTAGGGAGTTCAGGTGATCTCACTTCTTTGATGGTGGACCAACAGATAGGATGGGTAATCTCTCTTTCTTGACCGATAGAAATGGATTGTCTTACAAATTTCGCTGAACCTTGAGGTAAGCCTCTTGACTTTAGTATCAGAGTGTTTCTTTTGTCACTGAATCCTGTACCCAACTTTTAAATTTTTCTTTTAACTTATTTGCTAAATGATGAAATCGACATTTCATTTTATCTCTAGCTTGAGAGGTGCATACGCACTATCTCATGGTCCTCCTTGTTTGTACTTGATAAGTCCTTGTCTCTATCTATTAGTTCTCATTATGGATTCCTTAAGATAGGTCTTTCTAGTGTCTTTGTACCCCAATGGAATGCATGATTATGGAGTACCTCCATCGATAATGTTTCAAGCGTTTTCCCTATTTATGATATGCTTTAGTGGATGTTCTTACCTAGCACCTAAACTCCTGTGTTGGCTTTAGTATTTTCTATGTAACAGTTATCCTTTTAATGTAAATCCATTTTCGTTTGCAAGACATTGGTGTGTGGGCATAAAACCCCTATTTTCTATGTCCGACAGTAAAAATTTCTCTAACCTTTCTTTAACAATTCAATTCATGCATATCTTAAGAATCTTGCATCCCATAGATTGACATTGCTATGAATCATTCATTCAAATAGTTTGGGTGACTTGTCTAAGCTTTCATTTTCTGCATGCATGTCCATCAGCTATCACGATTTATCTGATATAATATGCATTAGGACATTGCGTGTTGTTGTTTGTTTGGATTGTTCCATTTAGTATTATCAATAATCTCTCTGATCCACTGCCAACCGGTCTCAGCTGTAGCACTTGATTATAATAGGAAGTTTATAGATTTAAATAACTTGCTTGATTCTACTGACAATCTGTCGCAGTTACAGCACTTGAAAATAAATCTTGTCAATGTTCTAAAATAATAGAAAGGTTACTGTGATTGTGGTGAAGTTTAATTTCCAATCTCCAAACTTGAGCACGTCTCTGGAAATTCGCCTTCAATAGAAATGCGCCATGTTCAAAATAAAAGAAGAGAAAAGAAAAGTTGCACGTCATTCTATTCTGCTCTTAAAGTCACATATCTGCACCTCACTTTTCTCCTTCTCTTCAAGCCGGTGGATCACATTTGGGATGTGATATTAATGCAAGTAGATGGCGATGTTTCCAAACTCCAATATTCACTTTCTAATATACTTGGCAACCTGCGACAGTTATAGCATTTAGAGTTGAGGCATTGTACAGAATTAAATCACCTCCCTAAAACCATTGGCAACCTAACACAACTGCAACCTTTGGCTTTTCAAGGGCGTAGTAAATTTTAAATAACCTCTTTGATTCGTTAGAAGCTCCCGCAGATGCAGCACTCGAAACATAGAAGACTGTAGGGGTGTAAATAACCTTCTTAATTCTGTTGGCAACCTGACACTTCTGCAGTACTTGAAAATAGAATGTTGTAGAGGTTAAAATAATCTCTCTGTTTGAGCTGCGCACTTGAACATCACAGGAAGCTCAAAGTGTTAAATAATCTCTCTGATTTCATTTTTAACCGATCACAGCCGCACACTTGAACATAATAGGAAGTTTAAAGGTTTAAATCGTCTCTCTTTTTTCATTGCCAACCTGTCTTGCTGCAGCGCTTGAATAGGAAGTCTAAAGTTTAAATAACCTAGCTTTATCCATTCTTTTGCAAGAAAGTGGCCGTTTTTCCCATGGCATCATTGGAAGAATTGAATTGGGTCGGCTGTGGCACAAATTCATCTAATTGTTACCTGGTGGATTACTTTAAGTATAATTGTCATTATGATTGCTCTTGAATTATGGGGTTATTTGAATTAATTTCAAATATTTAGAAGTAATAAAACAAATAGGATTATAATAAGTTGGGAAATGTCTATTATTCATGATAATTAATGATTAAGTAAATATTTGATATATCTATATAATTATATATTTATATAATTATTATTAGATTGAAGTCTTTGAATATTACATGTGTATATTGGTATATAGATACTAAAACAAATGCAAATCTTTAGGATAATGAAGATATGGAGTAAAAGAAGGGGAGAGGGATAATAGTTATTTGATGGGTTTTGGTAGTATCTGATTTGAGGATCTAGATTGGGTAGTTAAGTGAAAATGGACAATATGTTGAGCAATGTTGAATTAGATAATTAATCATAATTGTTTTCCATGTAACTCAAATATTTTATTATCATTGTTTTTAGATTGACTAGGTATGGGGTTTTATAAATATGGTTGGTAGGTTTGGTTGCAATATAAGTAAACCATTAGGAATCCTTTTATTTTAGATAGAGTTTCCCTTTTTAGCATTTCTATGTACTTGATACGAATGCATTAAATCTTAGAGAGATATTAGTGGGAATTTCTTAGTTTGATATAGTACATCATACCCTGTGGTCTTTTAATGTTATGTATGAATAGGTATATGTAGTAGTAATGCATTAAACCAAATCTTTTAGGAAGGGGCATTTTAATCCTAATATAGGAAAAGAGAGTAAGATAGTGTCTCACCTTTTTGACGATTTTCTTTTAATTTCTCTTTTAAGAGGATATTTATAGGGTAATTATATGAGAGGGATAGATTCTTCTATGGATATCATTTAGTAATCATATGAGTAATTTAAGATGAATAAATATCTTCCTTTGGTTAAGTAATTACTCTTTAAGAGCATTAGTTTATTAAGTGAATAAATTAAGTATGGGAAATTATATGGTTAAATTTTGAATTCAAATAGTTGGGATAATTATATTTGCAAAAGTAGAAAATGTATCTTTGTTTCTTTAAAAGAATGAAAGACTGTATTAAACAGTGAATTTGGATAGATATGTATAGTGGAAACTAGGGAATCTATTAAGAAACTTGAAAGACTCTCTAAGTGGATAAAAGGAGTACTTGAACTGATATTCTTTAAATGTGGTTTATCTTATTTCCTCATGATTGACTTGAGTTGGTTAATGTTCAAGTGGAAGTGATAATTGATCTATGGAGTATTCATGTTGTGTTGTAAAGGTTATTTGAATTTGGAATTATGTTACTTGTTGGGTATTGTATCAATGGTTGAAATTTATGTTTGAATTTGTAATGAAAATTGGTTATGTTTACTTTGGTTGAGTCATAAGATTTCATTGGGATATCTTTTATTTTATTTCAATTTATTTCATTCTATTTTATTTTGTTAGTCATTCTGGTTGAAGAGATTTTAAAATGTTAAGGTCTTTGTGTAGGAACTATGTCACGCCCCGCCGTGCGAACCCCAAAGGAACTAAAACAACGGAACAATTTTTTTTTTTTAAAGAATATAATAACATACTTAAGTAGTACAACATAACAATATAATAAGAGACACAACTTGTTCCAAAGGGGTACACGAAGTGACATGACTATTCTAGCCCATAACACGATAATAAATTAAACCATAATTAAACAGTTACATATATCCATTCATTCTCATTTCATCATTTACATATCCATTGAACAATAACTACATTCATGACATAAGTACATATAATAACACATGTGATGATAAAGATATAAAGTGTTACATATTTCGATAGATACAACATAACATATCCAACTATTAGCTGTGATCGCTCCCCCGGACCAAAACACCTAAATAATACACATCCCAAGAGATAATGAAATACAAAATAACTAAAGATACATTCCATTAACTATATTATCCAAATTACATCGAGGTCACCCCATCACACGTGGGAGACGGTACATCAATAATAAATACATTACAACTGAAGTATATACAACTATCTGGTACATAAGAATGCTGGATCATCAACATCCGCCAAAACCTGCAAGTAAAATATACACCTGCACAAGAAGGGGAAACCCAACGGGGTGCGAAGCACGTTCCACCCAACCACCCCCGTGCTGAGAGTAGACAAGGAAGGGTCCCCGACCAAGTACGCCTAACAACAACAAAACTAACTCCAAGAAGATAACTCAACACCAAAGACCACATAGAAACACGACACTGGCAAATCCAAGGGGCACAACAAACCACTGAAGAACATAACAGCCAGACACGATCACAACCTCAATGAAACTCAAGACACAAAGTCGAAACTCAATACATAATATCAATTATTACATCCAACCATGTCCAAAGACAAATCAATAAAACACTTCCAGAGGACTTCAGTAACTCAACATAAACAAAATGTTAGACGAGAGTGTCATCGCATGGTTTCACATGGATTCTCCAGACAACCTATTACAAGGTGCCGCCTCCATCTCTACATGGATTCTCCAGACATCCAAGTTAAGGTGCCGCTTCCATCTATGGTTCTCCAGACGACCTATCTCAAGGCGCCGCTCCATAGGGTCACTCATGCGGAGTCATTGACCTTTCGTGAGGACAAGGTAACGACCTTGCCAACCACGGCCTTCTCAGTCCCCTTTAGTCTGTGATAGCACTAACTGGTGGACGAGGCTTCACAATTATCTTGTTAATGTTTAATCCCCACCCGTGGTTTATTACTTAAGTTATCACTTATTAATCTAACTCTATGTGGGTTACCCTGACAGCCCCTTTGTGCGCCGGCCCCCACTAGAGCCACTCTCTCTAGACACTCTAGCACAAGCATATCCAACTCACAGGATGATATCAACAAGGAAAATCGAACCAACAATGGCTCACTCGCGAGGCACAACCCTCTCGCCCAAAATCACATGTATGACATTCATAAATGATACTATCCAAGTAAATATCAATACCACATCCGAAGCCAAAACAAATGGACAACATAAAAATACAAGATCGAACACAAATAACAATATCCTCGCCTCTGGAAGTCCTAAACACGACTTAGACTCCTATATCTGAATAAGATAACTCTAGGGTTTTTCCCTCATGACCCAAATCCGAATTAAGGAAAGACCAAAATTAGACATAAAGAACAATCACAAAAGTACATAACTCATAGACTACGCCAACAAACTACACGTACAACAAGTTTCACCAACTTCTTAAACCAAAACTCGAAAAAGTTCAACTAAATCCAAAACACACAAAATATTTTCAATTCGTAAAATCACACTATAACGTTGCATCTTTTAATTTTTTTACAAATCAATTTAATAACAATCACAAAGTATATTTCAAATTACTTCAGTTAAACTATAATATAATATCTTGTTCAATAATAAATTTATCTCATAATTATAACATAAATAACCATCCATTATATATACATAAAATAATCTTATAATAAAATTAATATAACCATTTTTTAAAAATATATATATATATATAATAAAGATAAACATCAGATTATAAACTCAAAATAAATAAATATATATTATATATATATATATATATATTATATATATTATCTAATATATAATATATATATATTAAAATATATATATAAAACAAAACAATTTTAAATATAACCGAATCCATATAAAACGTATTAAAAAAAAACAATATTAAAAATTTGAATTAAAGTAATAAATAAACAAAAAATTTCATTACAGCCGCTGTCCACAGCCGCCTGTGGTACTGCGTACCACAGGTTGGCAGGGCCGCTGTACGCGGCCCCGTCGGCTGCGCCCAGCAGCCTCGGCTGCTGTGCGCGGCTGACGGTGGCTGCGTACAGCCAGCCTGCGTGGGCCGTGGGGGTACGGCTCCAGCCGGCCCCCATTCCCAAATAAAATTTTATTTTATTTTTTTATTTTTTTAAATTTATTTATTCAATTTTTAAATCTATTTTATTTACAAAGACCTTTTATAATTTCATTCGCCCATTCGGGCACGGAAACAAAGACACCAATACTCAAAATTTTAAATTTTATTTTATTTTCAAAAACAACTCTTTTACAAATTCAAACGCCCAGTCGGGCACGGAAAAAGAGAATACATGATAACAATCTTTCACAGAAAAATATATTTGTTTGCATAGAACCTAATTATATATTTTATATATATATATATATTTTATATATATATATATAAATATATATATAATAACATCAATGCATAACATGTAAATATGTGAATAAGCCATTCTACAGATGGCAATATCTAAAGATTGTTTTTTCTCAAACAGATTTAAGAAGAAATTAAACTGACAAATTTCAATTCATAGTAAGAATAATTTTCTTTTTCAACACAATTATTTCAACGACTACAATTTATAATGAAGAACTTCAGAGGATTTTTGCTATAGTTTTCTTCTCGAAACCTGCGGTTTTCAAATCATAATCGATAGATTTTTCCCTACTGATACAGATCCACATGCAAACTCAATCTTCAATCTAACACGAATTTTATTTCAACAATAATTTTCCCTACTAAGTTACTGAATTTCAGAACAGATTAACTACGGTTTTCAACAGAAAATCAAGGGTTTTATTCGACAATAATTTCAAACCACAGAATTTCTTTCTATAAATTTTTCATTACATGCATCAACAGATATCATTCCAAGCACAATAAAATAATAACAAATAACAAAGGAAGAACCTGGAGTCCTTCGTCTGAAGAAGAATCCCCTTCTGAAAGCTCCTTTCGAATTTCTCCTGTAGCTCCCCCTCGAATCTATCTATCAAAACAATTATATTCTTCCCCGTTTTCAACCAACAAAATTCTTTTCTCCTATTTTTCCTTTTTAGTTTTCCTTTTCAGATCCCCGAACAACAGAGTCGCCCTTCTGTGTGTGAATAATCTTCTCATAAAAATAATAATAAAACAAAATAAAACCCATAGCACTGGCTTTCACAAAAAGCCCCCTTCCTATTGGTCCTTTTCAACTTTTAAAAGCCCAAATTTTTCTACAGTTTTTATTTAAATAATTTATTTAAACAAGCTATTATCTATGCAAGATTTGCTAAATTTAATTTTAACAAAAAGATATTATTTAATTATCTTTAACAATATTTATTTAATTTAATTATTGTCAACATTATTAATTAAAAATAATTATTTATTCTTTTAAATAAATTAAATCACTTTTTAATTTATAATATATTTAAATTTAACCATTTAACTAACACACAATTAAATCAAACCACTAAACAACCTTAATCCATTATCTTATAAAACAAGGTTAATTAAATAAACATGAACCATAAATCAACTGAATACCTCAACAAAACAAACCACACCAACAACGAGAACGAAAACCACAGTCATAACATGACTCACAACAGACGACGAACTTGGGACGGGGACGCTTCCAAACCTACTCCCTTTTTCAACATTTTTACCCGTTGGGCTAGTTTATTGCTCGCCCTGTCCTGCCGAAGCAGGTGGAATCGAGACTTATTCCTGCAATCCTGCATCCAAGCAAACGTCAAACAGCACATGTATACATATAAATATAAAAACTCAACATCCTACCGTGAGAAGGAATTGCAGTGTAGCAGGGCACTCGTGAACGAGTGATGCTACCCTGTCCTCTCACCTAATCTACTCTAACAATTACAATGTCAATAGCAACTAACATTTCTAACAAAATAGATCATAAGATAACATTATACTAAACTACTGCATCATAATTAATTACTAACCATTGCATTATAAAATAACACAGAATTCAAATCACATGATCACCCTACGATTATCACATCGACATTTAAAACATTAGAGAGAAAGCATTACCTAATAAAATAATCCAAACCCTACATATAGAGTATCATAAATCATAATAAAATATCAATTGTAGCTATCAATTAAACTACACAACCACACACACCAAAATGATGAATCAGTCACCAATACAAATCAGTATCACGCTACACACAAGAGAAATCAATAGTAGCAATTAGTATTAGAAAACATGGGGGTATTACATCCTCCCCCCCTAGGATATGGCTTACTCCTGGAAGCCAGTA
>VDFB02043001.1:0-45584 GCA_007258455.2 Sequoia sempervirens
TTAAAAAAAAATTGGAGCCAAGGGGGACTCATTCGCCACCAATGGTGAATGGGTCCTATTGTGCAGTTTTTGCACACACGCCCTACTAAAAGGAGGGACCCTCTTTTCTTGATTTACTTTCTTGTTTTCTTTTGTAGGGTCTTGAATTCATCCCCTTAAGGGATAAGTCTCTTGGTCTTGGTCTTCTTTTAGTCATGTGCTTAATGAAAAACCTACATTCAAGATGTCATCTAGCAACTCCAAGTGATGGTCTAGCTCTTAGAAATTGGCCCTTGGTCACCAAGTTTAAAATTAGGAAAAATTGGCTAAGTTATGAGAATATTCAGGGAATTTGAGGTACCTTGGATTACCTAAACCTTAGCCTGGTCAGATAATCTAAGCTACCTTAGACTACCTGAATCTGGACCCCTTTCGTATTGTGGATTTCTTCTCAGATTCCCATACCAACATTTATTGCTTGAAATTAATACGCTCAAAAGGTTAATTTGGAGAATAAATTGAAAACATGAAGTCATTTGGTCATTCCTTATTGTTGAAAGCTAGTAGTTGGATAGTGTGTGCATCACTAGGCATTTGTTATTGAGCTTGATATTTGGATTCGACACTGCAATTGCATCCTTTTGTGATTGTTTAGGGTTCCTATATTTCATTGCTACCCTCTCATTGAGACTCTCCTTCATTGCCCATGATTTAATGGTATGGATCTAATTCCTCTCATTTTATTTTTCTTTGCTTGGATGCTTTGATGAATCTTTGCATAAAATAGTTGTTTTGTAGAGGTTGGTGTTGAGTTTCATTTCTCATTTAGTTTTTTTGGTTCTTTAAATGAAGTTATTTTGAATGGGTCAAGGGTAGGGTTTGATTTAAATGCATTAATTGAATAAGCCAGTAAATTTTGTTTAAGAACTTCTCATTAAATCATCTGTCTACAATTAACATTGCGAATTTGAAGTAGTTTGCACCTTTTGCAAGTTGACTGAAACCCTAGTTGTTTAGATAGCAAGTGTGAGAGCATGTCGATGGATTTGAAGTAGCTGGTTTGAAGTAAAATCCATTGTGTAATCTCAATAATTTTTCTTTAGGATGATTTAATGTTCATCATTTATCAATTCAAGGATATCAAGATTTATGACTTAGTGAATTTTGCAAATCTGAGCTCACTAAAGAAATTTTGAGGTAGCTTGGATTTTCTCAACCCCAATCCACTCAGAGAATCCAATCACCCTTAAATTATCTAAATCCCATGACTAGCCTAAGACCCATGTTCAAATGATAAACCCCTAGTAAAATTTTTAGCCCAACTCTTCATCGAAAAATCCAAGTAGGCTTGGATTACCCAAATGATAGTTCACTGAGGTAATCTGAGGTCCCTAGAAATACCCAAACTTGATGGATGACTAAACCCAATGCATAAAATCTCTCAATCTTTAGATAGGTGAAGTTTGTGAAGTGCCTTTGAGGTGCACAATTCTTGTGCATAGTTGATTGAATTGATAAATTTCACCTATGCTTGATTCCACTTGAGTAATGATGAAAATGTAGTTAATTGGTTAATTTCATAAATTTTGAGCTTGCTCAGATTGGCCGAACCCTAGTCTAGCCAAAAAATTTGACCTAGCTCTGATTATTTTGATGTCTTCCATTTCTTTTGGCATTTCAAGCATAATTAAGAAATGAGTGATATGGATGATTCTTTGGAATTTATTGATAGATACTAATTCATTTATGTGTGATTTATTCAAGTTGATTGCATTTATTTCCATTAGAATTTGAATTTTTACTTACTTAAGTTAATGGCAATATTATCTCATGTTGGTACTTCATTAATATATATATTGTTCCCTTGCATTTTTGTGATTATAGTCTTTTCTTTAATAGATGTAGGCTAAAGATAGTCCTGAAAAAAACACTAAGACAAAATTATGTCTAGTGCAAGAAGAGGTCAGGAGAAGACAAGAAATGATGAAGTATGACTTCAAGGGCATCTTCCTAGAGACCAAAATTACCTCAACATGGTCAAAGATTGTAGATACTAATATGGGCTATGTTGACTACGATGACTTCCAACAGAGAATGTTTGAGAAGACATCCACTGAGCTAGCTAAAAAGATCACTCACAGTAGATTGGCATAGGAAGCAAAATTTCCTCCCACACAACTATGTCCAGAGCTGGTCATGGAATGTGCAAAGCACTATGACTCAAGAACAAGGATCATAATTGGGCCTCAAGGAAAAGTCATGGAAAAATTGACTAAGGAATCAATTGCAAAAGTCTTCAACATTGCCTCTCATGACAATCTCATTGAAGAAATTAACATTGGGGAAGCAATCAAGTTCTATGAGCAAGACCCCAATAGATCTTTGGAGATTGTGAAGAATGCATGGATACTAAAGTCTAACCCACACTACTCAAAATTTCCCAAGTAGTTGCATAAGAGTGATTACAAGTAGGAGTAAAATGACATCATAACTCTCTTGGGTAGAGTCATGGGAGTGGAAGAAGCCCACATATTCCAAAATGGGATGTTCCATCCCATTAGACAAATTGTGGCAAACAAATACAATCATTGGGAAATGATTATAAGTAACAACTTGTATTGTCAATTGAGGAGTGTGCAAGAAACTAATAGGTTCACCATGACCTCATATTTAGTGTACATGTTGGCACATAAGACTAAGTACAAGGGTCTTAGCTGCAAAGGAATCCTATGGTAGGATAAGATATCAGATGTTTATCTACAGTTACAACATAAGATATCTAATATTTATAGAAGGGATAATGATGATTTATTCATGTATATTCAAAGATTGTTACAAGATTCTCTTCATGTCAAGGTTTTTGCTGATACCATGGACCTAATCAAGCAATATGGCCAGTGGTTCATCTAATTCCAAAGGTTCACCTACATCTAGATATAAGGATCTCAAGTTGTTCCTCACATAATACCTCACTATCTCACCAATAAACTCCTCATTCTAGAATTGACAAGGTGGATGGTAGGTTTTGAGGAGATCCTACAATAAGGCAACATAAAGAAGAAAGGATTGGGATCAAAATTCCCACTAAGAATGGAGACTTTAGAGGCCTGCCCTTCTTTTCAAAGTGCTCAACATTCTAAGAAGGAGATGGCACAATTTGAGATATATTCCTACACTAACAAAAGTAATTTTGATCCTTATGATAAGGTCATGAAGCAATTTAATAGAATATTCAGGAAAAAGGATCATATAGAGGATTATTGGGCCAATTTAAGGGATGAATTTGATGTTCTTAGAAGAATATTTTCCATATTTCCTCTAAAATTGATTTGGTTGTATAAGGTGGCACAAGTGCTTGATCAGGTATAGGATGAGGAGGTAAATTTGATTTACTATCATGATTATGAACCCTATAGGAATCATCCATGACCTCCTATTAACTAGTTAGAGGAAGAAGTCACAGACTTGAATCAAGTTACTAAACTAGTGAAGAAGTATTCTAGATCGTGGGTCAAGCAAAAAGTATTGGAATTGGAATTAGAAGGTGTGAAATTCACCTATGACTTAATGGGAGACTTGGAGTCTCTAGATGAATAAGAAGCTGAAATCAATAAAGATGATGACACTACTACACCTCGTGAGGAGGAATTCCATGAAGAAATAGATAAACAAGTATCTATCAAGAGGAGAAAAAGAGGCCAAGTGCAAGTAAAACAGGGAGATAAGCCATCTCCTAAGAAAAAGAGAGCTCCTCAAGTTGGCACAAATGTTGAAAAGGGTGAAACCTCACAACCAATGAGGAAAAGAAGAATACTCACAAAGAGGCAGACAACTACTAAGGCAAGGAAAGATGAAGCTGCCACAGATGCTCCTTCTATAGTAAAAGTAGTAGATTTGGAGAGTTCAGGGGAAAATCCCCGAGTATATGTTAGGAGAAATTATCCTAGGCAGAAAGTTGCTCCAATGGAAGAAAAGGTGCAAGATGAAGAGGCACCTACCAATGATATAGAAAAGAGATTAGCTACAGTAAATAATCCTCCCATTCCTTCTCTACACCAAAATGTGCAAGTTTCTAAAGAAGCACTTCTAGCGTTGGGAAACACATCTAATAACCCTAAACAATTGAAAGAAGAGGATGATAATATTTACACTTTTGATAGTGGAGAATGGAGAAAGTTTGTACAAGAGATAAGACAATCCACCTCCAGAGTTGAAAGTAAGAAGATAGAGTCTGAGGTTGTTCAAGGAAAAGTATCAAAGTCCCTGAGAAGGTAACAATTGATGAATAGGAAGATCACCCTGAGGAAGGAGACAACAAAGAAGAAGTTGTTGATAGTCATCATCAAGACAACTTGGATGAACACGAAAATCAACCAGGAATTGATCAAGATGTTGTGGTAAATCTGGTTGATAGTCCCAATAAGGAAGTGATAATTGAGCCAACTATAGCTCCAGAATGGATAGAAAAGAGGCTTAGCAAGAAGCCAATGATTGTACAGGAAGAGACCTTGAGTTGGGAGAAATTACTTGAGCAATGGGGGCAGCCCAAGTAGAGAAATATGGTCATGATAGTTTCTAAGATGTCCAGGGATGAATTTAATAATAGGGTTATACATGTGGCTATTCTTGCAGTAGACAAGTTCAAAGATGAGGTTGGGAAATAGGACTACAAAGTGAAAATGATAAACTTAGGGCCTACTACTAAGAAACAAGAAAAAGAAGAGTTCTAGGAGTCTTCTCAAGCTATCTTGAGGAGATTGGATAGGGAGATAGAGGAAAAAGAGAAATTGTAAAGGAAATTGAATGATCATAAATATGTACAACACTTGATGAAACCTTTCCAGACTATGGGAAATGACAGAATTGTGCTAGAAGGATTGTTGCCCAAGGAGGAAGTTGCATAAATTGAAAGATTAAAATCCTTTGTACATTGCACACACAGTTGGCTCCAAAATGTTAGCAGTAGAGAAGATGAAGCAATTGAGCAAATTTTGAAAATATACACCAATGCTTCCGATTTTCTAGAACATATCTCATAGGTTGTTGCAAATTGCAAAAATATTAATGAATCAACTGCCAAGGAAATTTTTCAGGTGCCTAAGGATGAATTATCCAAGTTGGATATCCTTTCCCATGATGAAGTTTAAAAGTTAAAGGAATGGATGGAAGTTTTGAATTATAGAAAGGAGCTCCTTTCAAAGGTTCTGAAGAAAACAATGAAGATATAGGGGAAGGTGAAGGAAATATATGATGGTTGCATCAATTTCCTAGAAATAATGACTGGAAGGAGAGAGTTTGGTCAGAAAAATGTGAACATTAGTAGGTTGCAAGGGTGGTGCCATGGAATTTATGCTCCTTCTGATGGTACTCCAATTACAAAAGAAAATTTAGAGCATGCAAAAATTTATATTTCAAAATTGGATAAATATCATGGATTACAAATTGAATGGGACAAGGTAATGCCCCAATACTTGGAGGAGTTTAAAAATCATAAGAGAATAATTAAATTTATTCTAGTTATAAATCTAGAGGATATGAAGGAAATATTAGGGAAAGAGAATTATCCAATAAATTAGAGGTTGACAAGGAGAGTAGTCAATAGGTAGTTGCCTAAATTTTTGTGCCAAACATGTGACCCCTCCCAGCTAGCTAGGTAGGTGACCTCAAATTTTCTACCACCAAAAGAAGACCCAAACTCACCTAGATGAAGCCCCAAACATTAAATTCCAATTTTATTTTATTAAAGGAAATTTCTAAGCCAACTTTCTTGGTCAACCTTTTGATGTAACCCTAAATTGGGTTGACCTTGTGGGAAATGTATATAAATTGACAATCATGCCTCATTTGTATGGGTTAGAAAGAAGTTAAGTGATAGTTCCAAGAGCTAGAGTTGAGCTAGGAGCTAGTTTTTTTGAGAGGAAGTTTTGCTACATTGAATACATGAATTGTTACAATATTGGGTGATTCAATATAAGTAAAGACATTGTGCTTTGGTGCTCTTTCTTGTGTTGTTTCATTTTGCATGGTTCTTGTTATTCCATATCTTTGAGATTGCTTTGAGATGATTAGTTAAATGTTATATTTTAGATTTAGGTATGATGCAATGGTGTTGATGATTTGATATTTGAAGTGTTTAAGCAATCCTTGGTCCATACTTTTAGCAGCTTGATGATTGCAAGTTGTTGTGTAAAGTTAGCCTGGGCCATAAATTTGTGCTAAGTTCAATTGTGAGTAGTTATTCATTTCAATTGTAAAATAAGGTTGGATGGGGTGAATGTTTCATGATCTAAAAAATCTTTAATTCCTTAGAAGATTGCATTGTTTTTGTGAGATTGTAGGTTTGATCTGGGTTAAGTAGGAATTAGTTTTGAAGGATTGGTCCACCTTGAGTGTTTTATCATTTGCATTGTTGGTCTTAGGAATTAGCTTAACTTTAAGATCTCTCTAAACCATTTATCTTTTGTTATTTCTTTGAAAATATGGGTAGATTTTAAGATTAAAAGTATCACTACATTGCAAAATTTGATAAGTTTGAAGTTCGAAGATTTGTTTGTAGGGTTCCTTTGTGATTACCATCAATTTCACATTATCCCTGAGTTGTTTAACTACATTTGTCAAGACCTAACATTAGAGACCTTGGGGTTATCACTTGAGGCTTGATGATAGAGATTTACCTTTCAAGAGAGATAGAATATCAAATTTTGTCTAAGTTGTTGCTATGCAGAAAACACCATCAATAGGTCCCACCTAGGACTTGAAAATATGTGTTAGGAAATATGTTGTATTTAATGTTGTTTGTCGGGATAATATTAAAAAATATACTTAATTAATACATATGATGGAATAAATGGGTGAAATAAAGCATGAGAAATGGATAAATAGTGAAGATGTACTTAGAAAAGCGTGAAATCTTGTTACAAGACTTTACAACACTTCAAAATAGGACTTGTTTAGTGATAAAAAGGTAATTTTTAGGTAAATTGTAAGGAATAGAGTCTAGAAGAATGTAGAAATTTCTTACAAAAATTCACAACACCTTCACAAGACATCATTATTTGAATTTTAGTACCTAAATATGCATGTTCAAGCCATGTCACAACATGAAATTAGAGCAAAATATATTAAACACCATGAAACAAGACCTAAAAGGCCATGAAAATGATAAGGGGACATTTTTCTATGGAACACATGACAACAACACCATGTATATCAAAACCAACAACATTTACGTCAACACCAATAGGCTGTTCAAGATGAGTGTAAATCATCAAAAAATAAAATAAATAAATAAAATAGAAGAAAAAGAGTAAAGATAAAACTCATCCTCAAGTGGAAACTATTAGTGATTTTTTAAGAACCAAAATTATTCTTACCAAATACCTATGAACTTTTAAAATTTAATTATCAGTAAAGGTAAGGATTGGCCAACACATAAGTAAGTGTTTTTAAGCCCTTACTTAACTTCAGGATCTGTGAAACCTAGGAGGGTAATCCTAAACATGGTATTTATAGATACGAGTGTGTTTAGGTATCAAACACATAATAAATGGATGATTCTCCTTTAATTTTAAATAGAAAAAAATACCATTAAGATTTGGCTAACCTTCATGGTAGTGCCTAACTCAAACAAGAGAAAATGTAACTCATTAAGTTTCACACACACCTATAAAATGATTGACAAGTAAGTTGATTTTAATTTTGTGATCAACTATTGAATTAGTCACCACAATTAAAGTATAATTACTTTCCTAAACTAATGCCATATTCTTGGAATGGATTCAAACCAAATACCCACATGATTAGATAGAAATTCTATATTTGAAAATACCCAAATCCTTAAAAATATTGGATTACAATATTCCAACTTATCGTCTCCACAATTTACTTCTTACTAGCATCCTCATACATGACTTTTTTCAAATCCATTGTTATATTCAAGCATTTGCATACATTCATTGAATTAATGAGCAAGAATAGAATACTAGTACATCTATTAGAAACCAATAGTGACAAAAAAGATAACCATTGATTATATTATTCATAGTTTGTATAACCTACACATAGGGGAGTAACATGTAGAAACTTTACAATATTTTGCTATATGTATTACCATTGTCATTATCAAATAACCATGTATATGTTGACTGTCTTTATCCCTAAAACATACTAGCAGATAGTTCAATATCCATTTTTGTCTCTAAGTATAACCCTTTCAAAGAAAACTACCCATTGACCTCTCCTATAATCAGCCTTGAAATCCATTTTATAAGGCAAGTGAGCAAAAAGAATCAAGTTGAATTACACCTACATTTCAATTTCATTTCAAAATGAATTTCACCAAAATGTGAAAATATTCCCCAATCAGTTACAAGAAATCATTTATAAGACAAAGGTAAGTGAAGAAAAAATCTAAAAAATTGTTAGTCAAAGAAGATCCACCAGTCTTCAAAAGGTGTTTCCATCACAACATTAAAAACATGCAAGTTCACACCAAACCAAGAAATGTCACCATCAACACCAAAGGCACAAATAAATAGAGACCCGCATCATGACACATCAGCCAAAGAAAAGGAGTTAACACAAAGGACCAAAAACTAAGGACTAGCTCACAAAGGGAATGGGGTGCTACTTTACCTTCTCATCAGCAAAGTAAGTACAACTACTTGATTTACTTATTGAAAGTGGAGTAGCCATCACCATCTCATCATCAGAATCAATCAAATCAGTCATGGCCATGTCAGACTAGTGGTAACTTGAATTAGTTTCAGCTCCACTATAAGAATAATCATCTGAGACTTCAATGGGAGAATGATGACATCCCATATAAGCCATGTATTACTTATTCTTTCTCACAGCTTCCCTCTCATACCTATCAATTTTCTTCTCATTACCATTGACAAATTCCTCTAAGATAATTTGACTTCTCAAATGATAAGCACACTTGAGAAAACCTTGTGTAGACTTCTTGACAACTCTTGTTTTCTTCTTTAGAGTCATGGGGACTTCAGGCATATCTTGTTCACTCTAGGGAGAATCAACCTGAGATTCAAGAGGTCTAAGTCTCTTGGACCTTCAGAGTAGGCTGAAAAGCACACTTACCTTACCCATTTTTTGATTTAATAGCTTATAAAATCTCCTTAGGAAAAAGACACCACCCAATTTAGAAATAATAAGCTCAAATTTTGCAATTACTTAAGAACACTTCACACACTTACTCCCAAACTCTTAATTCTTGCAAACATCAAATGGCGAGAATAACAAGTAGGTAATATTAATTAAATAGAGTAGCTAGAGAGTATCTGCATTAATTTTCCAAGAAATCTTGTGTGAGAGCATTGGTGATCAATTACCTTGATTTTGAACCTCAATCGTAGATCATACCTTGAAATAAATCAATGGATAATAAATAAGGATGATTAATTATGAAAAAGTTAAACACATGGACTTGATGCTTTTCCACAATCAAAAAACTCAAGTGAGGTAAACATTCACTTAGTTTGCACATTAATCACATGCTTAGCATTTAACCAAACTTGTCATGACACATTTACCTAATTGCCCATGGGAATTAATTTACTTGCAATTCATCACAATAAGAAAATGGGGAGAAATCATGATTTAACTTGTACAATATCAACCCGTAATCTACCTTACTTGAATTTCACCTTCCCATGTGTACTAGAACCTGACAAATTTGATGCCCATAAAAATATTTTCCAAATTTGATATGCATGCCCAATAATCATTTATAATTTAGCACCACTTTTATCTTAGAATAGTCTTGTCCAATATTATAGCAACACCTTATCTCCATTAGAATCCATTTGAGCCTTTGAAATATTCCACATGGCATTTTCCCACTTGTCTGCTAAAAAATTTGGGACACGAGTGGGCCCTTCGCAGGATGGTAGGGAGTGGTCAGGATTGACCCATGTCACCCACCATTGACCATCGATATTTATTCTCAAAAATAAGACACCATCCCCATAGCCTGGAGGGTCCCTCCATGGAGTGACATATGTCATCTTGTCCACTTTCCCATGTGACTATTATGATGAAAGAAAAAAAACAAGCATGCGGGGAATGGCCAATATGTGGCCACATTGTTCAATGATAACTATTGATTTCATTTTGATATAGTCCACCAATCACTAAGAGACATCGATACCACCATCTAAAAGTTACACATCTAAAATTTATGCTAGCCCATGTGTTCACTTCACCTTAATGCTCAAGATGAACGAGCACGCGGGGAATGGTCTTGATGAATACAAGTGTTGTGGTGCCTATTGTTGATCTTTCTCAAAGCTACACCTATTGGCCTTTTGGAAACACAGGTGCCACTACCTATCATGACACATGGAAACTGCCCACAAAACCATACTAATATTTTAATGAATAAAAAAACTAAACAGGCGTGCGGGGAGTTGTTGAGATTTGTTTGCAATGATCAAATGGTCATTTCAAAACTAAAATCTGGACATGCTGTAAATAGTAATTTTAAAAGGGGGCCACTACTAGGGCAACAAGAACTTGACCCTTATGAATGAATACTTAAGAATTAAGTCATTGAATATGAAAATCAAGCCTAATCATAAAATAATTTGAATGTTGAAAATATTTTAGATAATCGACAAACCTAAACTTATGGGGTCAGTGAAAATAATGATTTGAATGGCATAAGAGGAAACATGAATGACATGAGGTAGGGAACAACAATTCAATGTATAATTAGAATGGCCAAAACTGTGGAGGTTTGTATGAAGAGCCAAAATGTGTGTGATGAGAACCTAAAATTTTTCATATAAATGAAGGTCCAAGCCAAGTATTTGCAAAATTTAAAGTGGAACCAATAGAATTTTTAGAGGGTTTCCATTATTGGCTCCAGTTGGGGACACTTACCTCTCATAGACATGGTGAGATCCCAGAATCATGGGTGAAGCAAACCAAGCACAAAAGACAAAACTAGGATAACCAACATATATACAGTTTTTACATAGGCCACAAGGAGGCTGGCTGAGAATCAATCTCCATCTTGTTGGAAGCCTTCCCTAAAAGCCCAAGTTATCAATATGTACCTTGCAATTTAACCAAGCTTCAACTTGTCTTGGTGGCCCCAAGCCACTAAAATTTGGGCTGATACTTGCCTCTATCAAAAACCTTATTTTCCACTATTTGTATCAAGCTAAGGCTAAAAATGTTCTCATGAATTTCCCATCCCATAATCATGCCTCAGCCACTATACCTAGCCATTATGAACTTATCATTATTACTCTTATTTATTTTTTACTATGAATTGTGGTTAATCATTAATTGAAACACATGATTAATAGAGTATTCTATCTGACTTAACTTACAATTGTACTCCACCAAATGCTTATCTATCTAGACAAGGAAATTGAAACATTCATAATTTTCTTGCTCACTATTAATATAAGGGAAAATATCATATTCATTTTGTGCAATGAATAAGGAACATTCATATATAGGCGCTTGTTCAAGCTGGTGTTCATATTCATTAGAGCAATATAAACCAATTATGCTACCCAATACTCCATTTTCCTAAAAAAATATTTTCTCAAATTCCATAGCATTGCTACTTTCACTTAAAACTAGATCATTCCCATAAATAGAATCATTCATATCATCCTAGACATCAAAGATTTTTTTTTCTTTTTAGGATCACTGACACAATTCGATTCTTCCTTCTAGATATCATTGTTCAACTTGAAAAAAATTGTTTGAAAGGATGGATCAACTAGTTCAAACTTGATATGATCATTAGTAGGGTATTCAACTACACCATTAAGTGATAGGTTTACTGAATTATATGTTTAAGAATTATGGCAACTTGAACCAAGATTTTATTCCACCAAGTATATTTTTTCGTTTCCTTCCTTAGTAGGACTTTGGCTAAAAAAATCATGTCCATCTCTATCATAAAATATTTACATCCTAATTCCACTTCATATAAGCATTCAAAAATAGGACCCTATTAACTAGCATTACCAATCCCATCATTAAAATTAGTATCCAGAGTCTGAGAATAGACATTCATGTCTTCAAATTCATCACCAATCATATCATCAAGATGTTCCAATCCAAAAATAATTGAATTACATTGCAAGAATTCATTATATACAATCTGTTCATCTACTCGTGAGGGAAAAATTTCATGAGTATTGAAATAGTCATATTTCTTAGGCAAGAAGGATTCATTCAAGTTTTCCTCACAAAAAGTTTTGTATCTCTCACGAAAGTAACCAAAATTCTCATCTTCACTACCCTGCTTATCAAACTTTAAAGGTATATCAGTAGTCTTTGCAAGTATGACAATATCAACATCCCTACTATTATGTAGACATTCATTCTTAGAAACATCCTTATCCATTCTTTGGGAAAACTCTTGATATGTGTCAATAAGGTTAGCACCCTTACTATTTTGAGACCTCATCTTTTGTTCATTTTCATGTTTGGCTTCCTCAATAATTCTGATCCAATCAATTATTTGATGAAAATCTTGAGATTTCAATTCCTTGGGAAAGGCACTGAGCCCTGGTTCATAAATGTGACAAAATATCTCTATGCATATTGAATCTTTAGGCTCTAACCTCTTAGGAATTTCTAACAAGGAATCCAAAAACATTTCTAACAACTCATATGGTAATTCCTCCTTATATCTCTTTATGCTAGACAACCTCTGAATTAACAACTCTTGATCATCATCATTTGAACATTATTCAAGTCTATTCTAAACTTTTTCATGATCAATATGTTGTGAGAATGAGAAAAATGAGACATAAAAAATATCATCACATTGATCATCCTTGTCATCCTTATTTATTTTATCTTTATGATGTGTATCCAGACAAAAAACACTTGCATCCATATATCCCTTCATCATTGAGTATTTCATAGTGTTTTCAATATCCATAGCAATATGATATGTCTGTTGCAATGTTTTAGGTTCCTTATCCTTTAAAAAATAACTCATCTTATTGTCAAAAGCACCAAGATATATAATCAAACACTCTACATCTCTAGGTCTCAAATATTTAGGAATATCTTTTACTGCTTTCATAAATCTAAGGTTAAAACAAGGAACCAACTCTTCTTCATCTTGTTGGATTTCCCTAAATCTTTTCCTTATCTAATTTGGACTAATCCTTTCACCAAATTTTTCCATGAATGCTATCTTAAAAGAATCCAATGAAGGTATAAAACATACTGGTAAATATGAGTACTATTCTCCAGCATCCTCTTTTAATGATTGAGCAAACAACTTCATGACAACATCCTCATGGTTTATCTCAAAATCACCGATCAAATCTATGAATGCATTTAGGTGTTTGGAAGATAGCTAAAAAAATTTCCCTATAAATTTTGATAGATATTTCCTAATATCATCAAGAATCTTATTAGGGAAACCCTTAATACCACCAAAACTTAATGGCTTATATCTATCAATAGTGAGCTTCTTTTGAGGGTACCATAGGAGTTGCATACCTAGCATACTTTTACTTGATGTGATCCCAAGAAATATAGGGGAATAGTACGTTTCTCTTGTATCTTTATTCAATCTTCAAATATCAACTTCATAGTTAATGAGAAAATAACTCATCATGATTATAAAGATGCACAACTCAAATATACTCATGCTTTGAAGCTTTCTAAAAGGAAAATATTAGAAATAAGCATACTTCTTTCGCCCAATTTAGAAAATACAAACTTTAACTTAGAAGTATGTAAAATAACTATCACTATTCCCTTCCCTAGTGCTTTTAATTCACTTAATGGGGAATAATGTATTTATTCCAAATCTCTAAAAATGGCTTTTATACAAATTTATCTCTTCTTGCAAATGAAAATAGGGGAAAATACCTAAATATATTTGCATATATGTTCTGAATTATGCTTTGTCAAGTTCTTTGCACAGAGTTTCCACCTCCTTTGTAGAGGATCGAACTTCAACAATACAAATTTTCTTTTACCAATTGATTTTACTTCAAGCTTCCTTTTCCTCAAAAAAATTTCACTAGCACAAAATTCTTCAGAGTCACCACCCACTTTTAGTGAGTACTTTAGTTTAGAACCTTCATGACTCCATCAAGGAAAAATGATCTACTGTAAAGGTTTTCTAAAACAAGTCCCCAAAAAAGTCACCATTTCTATTGGTGATTTTCTAATAACCAAACTTATTCTTACCACATACCTATGAACCTTCTAGAATTCAATTATTAGTAAGGGTAAGGATTTCCAAACAAATAAGTAAGGGTTTTAGGCCTTTAATTCTTCCCCTTGGGCTCTGTGAAACCCATGAGGGTAATCCTAAACACTTTGTTTATAGATACTAGTGTGTCTAGGTATTAAACACTGAATAAATAGATGATTTTCCTTAAATGTTTAATAGAAAAAATACCCTGAAGATTTGGGTGAACTTCATGGCATTTCCTAACTTAAACAAGAGAAAATGTAATTTATTAAGTTTCACACACACCAAGAAAATGTAATTTATTAAGTTTTGGTTGTTGAATTGGTCACCACAATTGAAGTATAAATACTTTGCTAAACTAGTACCATATTCTTGGAATGGATTCAAACCAAATGCCCACATGATTAGATAAAAAAATTATATTTTACAATACCCAAAGCCTTGAAAATATTGCATTGCAATGTTCCAACTTATCATCTCCACTATTTATTTCTTACTAGCATCCTCATACATGACTTATTTGAAACCAACACTTATATTCAAGAATTTGCATATATTCATTGAACTAATGAGAAAGAATAGAGCAGTACATCTATTGGCAACCAATAGAGACAAATAAGATAACCATTGATTATATTATTCATAGTTCGTATAACTTGTACATAGGAGAGTAACATGTAGAAAATTTATACTATCTTGCTATATGTATTACCACTGCCATTATCAAAGAACCATATACATATTGACTAACTTTATCCCTAAAACATATTACTAGATAGTTATGTATCCATATTTTTTTTGTTTATAACCCCTTCAGAGAAAACTACCCACTAACCTCTCTTATGACCAACCTTGAAATCCATTTTATAAGACAAGAGAGCAACAAGAATCGCGCTAAATTCTACCTATATTTTCATTTCATTTCAAAATGAATTTCACCAGAATGTGAAAATATTCCCCAATTAGTTACAAGAAATCATTTGGAAGATAGATGTAGGTGAAAAGAAAAACTCAAAAAAACATTAGTTAGAGAAGACCAAGTAGTCTTTAAAAGGAATCATCATCACAACAACAAAAACATGCAAGTTCACATAGAACTGGGAAATCTCACCATCAACACCAAAGGAAGAAATAAACAAAGACCCACATCACAACTCATCAGCCAAAGAAAATGATTTAGCACAAAGGAAAAAAAAATGAGCACCATCTCAGAAAGGGAATGGGGTGCTACTTTACCTTCTCAGCAATAAAGTAAGTCTGTTTGCTCAGTGACCTTATTGAAAATGGAGTATCCATCACCACTTCATCCTCAAAATGAATCAAATCAGTCATGGCCATGAGATACTAGTGGTAACTTGAGTCAGTTTCAACTCCACTATCAGAAGAATCATCTGAGACTTCAATGGGAGAACGATGACGTCCCATAAAATCCTAGTGATACTTATTCTTTCTCACAACTTCCTTCTCAGGCCTATCAATCTTCTTCTCCTTAACACTAACTAATTCCTCTGAGATAATTTGGATTCTCAGATGATAAAAAAAATTGAGAACACCCCATGCAGACTTCTTGATAGCTCTTGGTTTCTTCTTCAATGTCACAAGGACTTCAGGCATATCTTGTTCACTCTAGGGAGAAACACCTTGAGATTGAAGAGGGTTGAGTCTATTGGAACTTCAGATTGGGATGATAGACACACTTACCTTACCCATTTCTTGACTAAATGACTTATCAAATTTCCTTATGACAAAGGCACCACCCAATTTTGAAATAACAAGCTCAAATTCTACAATTACTTAAGAACACTTCACACACTTACTCCTAGACTATTAATTCTTACAAACATCAAATGGTTGGAATAACAAGTAGGTAATCTTTATTAAATAGAGTAGTTGAAGAGTGTTTTCATTAATTTTCTAAGAAATCATGTGTGAGAGCACTAGCAATAAATTACCTTGATTTTAAACCTTAGTCATTGATCATACCTTGAAATAAATCAATAGATAATCAGTTAGGATGATTAAGTATGACAAAGTTAAATGCATGCACTTGATGCTTCTCCACAATCACAAAAATCAAGTAAGGTAAACATTCACTTTGCATATTAATCACATGTTTAGCATTTAATCAAATGTATCATGTCACATTTACCTACTCACCCATGTGATCACTTCATCTTAAATCTCAAGACAAATGAGCATGTAGGGAATAGTCTTGATGAATACAAGTGTTGCAGTGACTACCATTTATCTTTCTCAAAGATACACTTGTTGGAATTTTGGAAGCATTGGTCCCATTTCCTATCATGACACATGGAAATCGCTCACTAGCTCATTCTAATATTTTAATGAATAACATAACTAAATGGGTTCAAGGGGAACAATTGATATTTGTCTGTGATGATTGAAATGTCATCTCAAAACTAAAATCTACATGTGCCAAAAATGTTAATTTTAAAAGGGGGCTTCTACTAGGCTGACAGGAACTTGACCCTTCGGAATGAAGACTTAAGATTTACATCATTAAATATGAAAATTGAGACTGACCATAGGAAAAATTGAATGTTGAATTTTTTTTAGGTAATTGACAAACCTAAACCCAGGGGGCCAGTAAAAATAACAATTTCAATGGCATAAGAGGCAACTTGAATGATCAGAGGTGGGGAGCAACAAGTAAATCCAAGATTAGAACAACCAAGGGTTTTGAGGCTTGTAGGTTAATTTTGAAAGGTTTTGGAAACACAAACCCTAAAAAAATGATGACGAACACAACCATAAGCCAAAAACAAGGGTGCACGCCAAGTATTGCAAAATTTTAAAATGGAACCAAGAGAATTTTTTGAGGGGTGCCATCAGAAACCACTATGGTGGCACTTTGTACAAGAACCTTGATGCAAACCTAGAAAACACGAATCATGTGTAGAATCAAGCATCACACCAACCATTTTAGGTGGGAGCATCTAATCCTATCCATAATAAATCTATCATCCATCCATCCTATCCATAATAAATCCATGAGCCATTCATACAGCACATTTTCATCTAAATACGAGTTATCTTGATCTTGGCAAAGGTTTGGTGTACAATTCACACTTTCTTATGGACATCTTGACATGGGTCATTATCATTGGTCTTATCTTATCTAGAAATATTTGAGTTAGGATTCATTCTCCAAATGACACATCTTCTATCCACACATGTTATGCTATCACAAGATAATCCTTGGCATCCTTTACATATCCATTCATCCATTCATTTATCCATGCATCTACCCAAGGAATTTCATACATTGCTAGACATTGGGTGGAGAATACTTATATCCTCCTTTGGGAATAAATATTAATCTATATCATCTAACTCATATGGTGGTATACAAATTTGCAAACAAGAAATCAAATTGGTCAAAAAAATTGTAAGAAAATATCAAAATCCCTAGCCCATGGCACATTTTGATCATAAGATGTTCATTATCAAGATTTATCTTTCATCAAACATTAATCTAAACCATCTATATCAGTTACATCTAAGTTGAGCTTCAATTTCACATCAAATTATTCAAACATACTTTGTTCAAATCCTAGCTTCAAAATTTTGATCAATCTTATTTGATCAATCCATCATCATCTCGGGGTGTACCCTTCCCCAATCCTTGGGTTTCTCAAACACTATCCAAGCATTATTATGTATCTTCAACAATTTTATCACTATCAAATCCATCAATAAGATCAATCAATAATAGAAAGGCTTTCAAAAAAATCCCAAAAATATCACTAATATAATCACATATCCATATCCATTTGTAAAATTCATATAAAAATATCAAAAACACACCAAAAATATCTAAATATACGGAAAACATAAAAAAAACATCAAATAATCTGAAAAGCACGAAAATGTTCATAAAAATTAAAAAAATTATATCTCTATAATTTCCTATCCACAAGAAACTATCTATCCATAATAAGTGAATCATAATCCCACCATTTGACAAAAGCAACAGAACAAGAAAAAGATAATCAAAATTGAAACCTCCAAGAAAAATTGTAGAGACTCTGACTATTATCAGATTAAAACAATGCCTAAGTATTAACCTACCTACATATTGGAATCATTATCAACATCCTGAAATATGTCTTAATGGATAACTTCTTCCTACAATATATATCATCAATGGGTAACATCTTGAAACATCAAACATATATTGCAAGAGATATAACATTGTTTTTATCTTTTGTGATTTTATCTTTTTATTTATCTTGTTTCCTTATTCCCAAGATCTCTTGAGGATGTCCATAAGGATTTAGAGAGGAAGGAATGGGGGCATTGATCATTGATTTTGTTAGCTTTGTTTTTTGGGGATTTTTGCAATAATACCATGGTGAGTACTTGCTTTGTTGTTTGTTTGGAAGTCATTTTTGGGAATTTTTGTGTAGTAGTGCCATGTTAGGTTCTTCATACCTATTTGTGCAATAGGTCCAAAATATTTTGAAACTTCTCACCCATACAATCTAGCAGGGTTTCCATATGTTTGGTATGAGAAAAAATACTCCATGTTTGTGGAATCAAATTCCACACAATGGATACAAAGCCACCTTGGTCATTAATACCTTGTTTCTATGTGGCTATTTTCTAAATTTATAAGAATTACTAAAACACTACTTGGTTCTTTTTGAAAGTCAAAGAAAACTCATCACATTTTATATCAATATTAATCACTCACCAATGCATATCATCACATCAATCAATCATGATCTACATTTTTTTTGAAATTAGTTCATCAACATTTCTTTTATCATATAATCCTACTAACATTTCTTTTGGTTAATATCTTCATCCCACATTACAAAATTACTAATACAACATGCATAGTGCATCCAAAAAATCATTAGCATGTTATATCCATCATATCCTAAAAGATCATACATCATAAAATCATTCATATCATATCAAAACATTAAAAAATGAAAAAAATGAGAATGACATCATACATCCATTAGCATGTCATAAACATATGTGAATCTCATAAGCATTGCATAACCCATGTTATGACATGTCAAAAAATGGTATCTCGTATCTAATCAAAATGGGAAATGTCAAGTACATGAAAGTCATGAATATCATGAGTCATAAATCATATCAAAAATAAATATGAGGCCTCAAACTAGTTGATGAATGTATATACAAAAATAATGTTTACATCAAAGTATGTGATACAACAACAAAAATATTATATTAAATCATAATCCCTATTTTCCATCCCATGGAGATTGATCCTCTCTAGGAGGGGGTTTCTCCCTATCATGTTGATCTCTCTAGCTAAGTGTGGGAGACTGGTGTGGTTGAAGCATTAAACTCGTAGCCAGTTTCAAGGGCATGTTTATTGACTATCCCCTTGAGGACTCTACACCTGTAGCTGATTTCAAAACCCCAAAGCAAGGACATCTCTAACCTCTAGGTATTTTTGAGTCATATAATGTTCTATAATAAATAGTTTGAGCTATAGACTAATCTTTCTTAGCCTAATACTAAGCACAAGGAAAAGAAGAAGTAGGTGCAATCACCACCACTATCCTTTGCTAACTCTTAGTAGCCAACTTCTGCCTCAAAGAATCTCTTTCCTATCAAAGAGCATCTCTCTTAGCTTTAATGGTGTCTTTCTCTGTAGTCACTATGAAAACCTATGCATATGTGGCTTGTTACCAAGAAATCTCAAAATATCTCTCCCCAGTCTAGGAATTTGTCTCCTATGTAGCCTAATCTATCTTGGTCATAATTTGAGAAATTCTTGCAACCATATCACCCTTTTGGGGAGGTTCTTGTGGAACTTTTTGTTGATGATGTTGTTGATCCCTATGGTCCTATGGAATTTAATCATCTTGAACATCATGTTGCTAATCCCCATCATACTCATCCTAAGGTTTCTAGTGTTGCTCATGAGAAAGTTGCAATCTCTACCAATCTTCCCTATGCCCAGCTACACTAGGAATCCTCCTCACCTAACCGGTAACTAGACCACCTCCTGCTACAACACTAATCAAAGGAGTAAATCTCAATGGCCATCTATTAGCCCACAACTAATCATAATATTATCATTCCTAGATCATGAGGACCAACTAACGAACCCCAACAAAAAGGAGTGAGTGCTAGGAATGGTATAACAGATCTACTAGAATCAACCCTGTGTCCCCATGCATTGACCTCGTGGATTGTGTGTGCATATCATGCATGGTATTTGTCACCTGATCGAGTTCATCTCTCTCTAAACTATCAGAGAACCCTATCTGGAATATATCGCTCAAGTATAATTTCAACTCTACCAATCAACCATTGATTCTATCTACAATATGTCAAGTGGACATGATCATTGAGCCATGCCTTACAAGCTAGATATGACCTCTAGATAAACTATGCCATGTCATAAAATATAAATCTCTAGTATTATAGTCATCATGGCTATTTTTTATGTGTTGGGATATGGTGTTCTACACCATTGCATTAAATGATTTATTATAATGCTATAATTAAATAATTATTTAGTTGTGATGCACCTTAGTGGTGTGGCTAATCAAGTTAGGTAATTATATGGGGGACCACTTATGTTGTATTATAGCATTGTATTATTATTTTATGTGTGGGAGACATGTGATAATAATTTAATATTGGGGAAATATTAAATAAAGTAAAGTCTTAGTACCTAATATTAAATATTGGGTAAGTGGTTTTATATTCACATGGTTTTGTGGTACATGGTTTTACCTTACAACAAGTTGTATTTTGTGTGAGCTTGTTTCTATAAAAGAAAACACATGTGTAGTGGTTTATGTTGGGTTGAGTGGTTTGGCTGTCATTTTTCAATCCTTTAGAAGAGTACATTTGTGAAGCATGGCATGGGATGTGTGTTGTAATACCCCTCATACTTTTTAGACTTATTATTTTATGTGCTTTGCTTGGATAATCGCAGGATGATATCAAGTATTGTTTGATGTGGCTTGTCGACACTATGATGATAATCGCTATTGTTTGGATATGGTTAGTTTAGATGCTGTGATGATGTTATTTTACCTTTTGGACATGACACATTTCTACGACATTATGGTTGATTATATCCACTCTTATGAATTCAGATATGCAATGATTTAATTTAATATGTTAGGAGATGATTGTTAGTTAGAAATGTAATTCATTGATTATGTTATAATTGTTAGAATAGGTGTGACGAAGGACAATATAGCATCACTTGTTCGCGAGTGCCCTGCTATGTTGCGATTCCTTCTCACAATGCAGTACTTTGTTTTAATGCTTTGATATATATGTAGATATATGCACATGTACACAACTTCGCTTGTATGCAGGATTGCAAGTACAAGTGTCGATTCCACCTGCTTCGGCAGGACAGGGCGAGCACCAAATAACCCAACGGATAAATGTTGATACAGAGGTGACGATGAAGTCCTCCCGTCCCATGATGTCAGATCGTCTCGTTTGTCTGGTATTGTTTATTTTCTGTAATTGTCATCATTGTGGTTGTGTTGTGTATGTCGTACCTTATTAATGTGAGTGTTTAATAGGTGGTGATTTAGTTAATTGAATGTGGATAATAATTGGTTATTTTAATGTTGATTTATTTGTATGAAATATTTAAATGTTTTATTTAATTTTTATAAAGTCATGTGTTTTGTTTAAATAATAATTAAATATTAAAGGTATTTTAATTATTTTAATTAATTATCAGGTGGGGATAATTATTAGAATAATTTATTTAATTAAATAGAAAATGTGTTGTGCAAGAAAGTGGTAAAACAGGAATTAAAGCAATAAAATAAATAAAAGAACAAAAAAGACAGTGTGAGCCAATAGGGTTTGAGAGTTGAGAAAAAGCTTGTTTTAAAGAATTGATTTTTCTTTTAATTGGGATTTTTGGAGAGCTTTGAAAATGGGAGCATTATATTTTATTTAATTAGGAATTTTTGGAAGTTCACACACACACGTAAGAAATGCAGTCGGGCGCTCTTAGGATTGTTGAGTTCGCTCTTGACTACTTTACTAAACCGATTCGAGGGCATCTTCAAAGCTGCATTGACTCCGTGTTCCTCTCAGAGTTTTCTCGCATCTTCGGCCTCTTCGCTTGTTTTGAAAAGAAAAATAGATCTTTTTAAAAAATAATTTTTGTGAACATAGAGAACTTCTGTTGAAAACTGAAACTAGAGCAAATTATTAGATTAGAAAACAAAGAAAACCATAGAAATTATACTATTTAAATTTTGTCAAAACCAAAAACCCCAATCTTCTGAAACATTTAATTTATTAATGATAGGATTGTAGAAAATATGATTTAGTATTGAAGAAAAATAAATTTTATTTAGAATAATTCTTGGTGAATATAGAAAACCTTCATTGAAAAGTTTATTGATTCCTGGTAAACAAATCAATAGGAAAAAGATCCTTTTTGTGTTTAACCAAATTTGAAATTTGATTTTTATAATTATCTTTAATGAAAATTTTGAATATGTGATGAATCTATATTTTATACAGAAAATCAATTTGTCTGTGTTTATATAATTTTACCTATATGACTGTATCTGTATTTATTGAAATATTTATATATATATGATATGTATATATACAGAAAAATATTGTGTATATATATACATGTACATATATACCTTATATTCATTTTATGGTTTAAAGGTATTTACATTGTTTTTTTTTTGAAGAAAACGAAAATCGAATTCTTGAAATCCGTGTACCTCAGGCGCTAAAGATATATTTATTCCAGGTTCATATTAAAAGAATAAAATAAAAAATAAATATTAGAAAAAAAAGAAAAATGTCGAAATTTAAGGGGTGGGTCACTGAAACCGCATCTATCCCATCCCTTCTCTCCACACAAGAAATTCTTAAGGATTCCACAAGTAATAATTCTAAGGACCGCACAAATTAAAGGATCTCCACAACAAATTCTCGGACTGCTGCATCATAAAGCATCCTGTGATCAGCCAGATGCAACCTCGGGATCATGTAAGCAAGCAAAGACTGGCTTCAAAATGTAAGTGTCGGCTCTACTGGTTTATTTTTATTTTTACCCTGTTTTTTATATATATTAACATTGTTATATATTTAAAATATATTTGTTAAATTTTAAAATATATATATATATAATGTTATTTTTTTTATTATTTGATGAATATTTAATTTAATTAAATATAATAGTTATATTTAATTTGTTTAATTTATTGAATATAATAGTTATAATGTTTTTTTTATATTAAATATAATAATTGCAATTTATTTAAAATGAAATTATGATTATTATATTTAATATTTATGGTTAGTTTATAATGTAATTTTTTGTTATTGTGTTATATTTTAGGATTAATTTGTATTATTGAGTAAAAAAAGGGAATTGGTATTTGTTTTAATTTGTTATTGCGGAAACTCTGATTGTACGAAATGTAATGGGGTTATTTTTATATATAATTAAACCTTAGATTATTTTAGCACTTGGGATGTAATAGGAAACTTTTATGAAATTGAATTAATTTGTGATTTTGGTTGTGTAATTGAGTGAGTTGTTCTTCCTTAACTATGAAATCATGCAGTCTTGTTATTGTTCCTTTTCTTTATGGTTGTAAGTTTTACTCGTATTGTGGAAATCTGTTGTCAAAGTGTGAAAACTGTGTTTCAGAGGCTCGTCATTTAGAGTGTTATTCTCCTCTTGTTTATGCTCTTGAGCGTTATTGTCCTACGTTAGGAAGGGTTGAATGGTTGGTTAAACTTTTGGTTATGAATGGTTGCGAGAGGGTTAATGCCTCGCGTGTTCATGTTGTGGTATTATACTTTTATGTTTAGTTCAACCCTTGCCTATTTTGGAGATATGTTAAGAGGTCATAGGGAGAGTGGCTCTTCGTGGGCGCCGGCGCCTCGGGTAAGAGGAAGGGCCAGGGGAACCCACGTAAGAGTAGTTAAACAAGTGATAACCTAAAAATAGAATTTAAGGGGATGGGTAGTAAAACATACAAGATAAAGAAAAATGGATTCCTCGTCTATGCATTAGGGCTTCTGTAGACTAGTGATAGACTGAGTAGGCCATGGTCGGCAAGGTCGTAGTCTCGTCCTCATGAGAGATTATCGGCTCCGCATCAGCTACCCTATGGTGCCGGCGCCTCAGTAGGAGGAAGGGCCAGGTGATCCATAGATGGGTGCCGGCGCCTCGGTTAGGAGGAAGTGCCAGGGGATCCCATGAGAGCTATACGATGACACTCTCCACTAGACATCCTTGTTGTTCTTGTTTTTTTGTTGCCTCTGGATATTGTTATTTTTATGTTGTTCTGATTATAGGTTAGGGAATCCATAGTGGGTGCCGCCACCGCTTGGAGGAAGAGCCAGGGGATCCCATGAGAAGTATGTGATGACCCTCCCTACTTGACACCCGTCTGACTTGTTCTTGTTGCCTATTGGAATGGTGTATTGAATGGTTGATTCAGAGTTATTATGGAATCGTATTCTTTTTATTGGTCCTGATTTATTTGGAAATGTACTTTGGGTGTTGGTTCGATTCTTCTGGATGTTATCTCTTTGTGATGTTCCTTTGAATTCTTGTGAATTTGATTCATGATTGTTAAGTGATATTACTTCATGTTATCGTGATGAGTTCTTGGTTTAACTTGTTATGTGATTTGAGTACGTCAATGGTTGTGCATTGCATATTTGAGTTGTACTTGTTCTGTGTCATGTTGTTGAGTCAGTTTGACATTCATGGTCGGGTTCACTTCCTCGTCACCTCTGAGCACGGGGGGTGAGTTACTTCGTAATTCACATGGTTGGGTGGAACGTGCTCCGCACCCGTTGGGTTCCCCATCAGCGTCTTGTCATCTCAGCTTTCCGCAGTGCAGATGTTCCAATGATCAGTTGTACTTTATGTTCCTTTATCTTGTATCAATCCCCATGCTGGGAAATTTAATGTAACTCATGTATCAAAGAAAATTGTAATGTAATATTATTTCAATGATGTAATAGTTAGGATTGAGTTGGATCTTGTTAAAAGATTTATCTTGGATGTAATTGTGCGATGTTGTCATACTCGCATCATGGCTATTAGTTGTATCATTGTATATGATTTTCATAGATTAAATGGTTATGTCAGTTTCATTATCTTTATTATGTTTTGTGGTTGCAATGTAACCTCGCGTGCCCCAGAGAACCAAGTGTATTAATGCTATGTGATATGCTATGTGTTATGATTTAATGTTATTGCATGTTTACTTTTACTATTTAAAAAAAAATTATTCGCATTATGTGTGTGTTCTCTGGGGTTTGTACGACGGGTGTTACAACTTGGTATCAGAGCCAGGTTGCAAACACTAGGGTCTTTGGGTAGTGTAGTCCATTAGGTTATCGTTTGTGCAACTCTTGTGCTCATGTTGTACTTTATCTTGTGGCGCATAACTATGCCTCGAGGTAGAGGACGTGGCCATGCAAGAGGCGGTGGTGCCGGTCGTAGAGCAAACTAATGAAGCCCCTCAGTTCCTAGCTCCCATGGTTCTGAGCATGAGGAACATCAGAGTCATCACAACATTCCATCAGGTGGCCAGAATCCGGCACATCCTGGTCTTGACGGTCAGTTACAGCATATTCTTGGAGAGATCCTTGACCGATTAGGACCCAGGCCAGATGAGGTGCACCAGGTGGAGAGAGAGAGAGAGAGGTCTCCGAGGCGCAGGGATACAAATGTGGTTCCAGATGCAGTCATAGCAGGTCATATGAGAGATCTGATGAGGGCACACCCTCCTACTTTTGATGGTTCTAGAGGAGGTCTTGAGGCTGAGACCTGGTTAATTGACTTGGACCGTTGCTTCGCCATACACCCCTACGGTAGCAATACCAAGGCTCGGTGCGCAGTGATGCACTTGCGAGGCTTCGCGTCCACTTGGTGGCGCCTTGAGGAACAGAAACTGCATCTTGATCTCAGTATGGCTACTTGGGAGTTGTTCTTAGACAGGTTCAGAGCTCGTTTCCTCTCAGATCACTGGAGGCAACGCAGGGCTGACGAGTTTCACGATCTCAAGCAGTTGTCTATGTCAGTGGAGCAGTATGAGAGGCGCTTCTATGAGTTGAAGCAGTATGCAGGGATTAGCCACGATGAGGGCATGTTAGTGCAGCATTTTGTTCAGGGCTTAAATGCCCGCATCAGTGGTGGTGTACGAGTCTTCGAGCCAAAGACGATGGAGATGGCAGTGGAGAAGGCTCGCTTAGTGGAGGAGAATTTGGCCATGGCTTTGGGTGGTCACATCGGAGTACAGATTGGTAGCACGCCCACACCTGGTTATGTTACTCATGGAGGTCAGTCGCAGGGAGCAGGAGCTTCTAGGAACATGAACCCACCTTCTAAAGGGGGTCAGCAACGTCAGCAGCAGCAGCATCAACAACAACAATCGTAGTCGAAGCATGAAAACTTTCAATCTCGGCAAGGTGGCAAATCGCAGTTTCGTAAGGATCAGAACAGGATCAGGCACCAAATGCGACAGGAACATTTTGCACAACCCGCACCTAGCTTTCAGTCAGTGCTGAGTCGAGCAAGCTTTCAACAATCCAATGCTCCATCCGAGGGCAGAGGATTTGGCCGAGGTACTAGGTGCTACTCATGTGGGCAACAAGGGCATATCGCTAGATTGTGTCCACAAAAGAGCACTTCTGGATTTAATCAGAGACCTGCCGTTTCTGAGCCGACAGTGGGAGATGCGGGTAGATCTCATCGAGTGTTTTCCGTTGTTGACAATCGTCAGGCTGGGTACCAGGATGCAGGTGCAGAGGCTTCTGGTAGAGGACGAGGTTCTGGATTCAGAGCTTGCGAGTGAGCTCGAAAGGGTTCGATGGTGTCCTAAACGTTGTGATCTTGGCGTCATGGGAGGATGCCTCCCTTAATTGAGAATCTTAAATTTTCTTTTTATTCTGTTATTTAATGGCTTCCAGGAGTAAGCCATGTCCTAGGGGGGGAGGATGTAATACCCCTCATACTTTTTAGACTTATTATTTTATGTGCTTTGCTTGGATACTGTGATGATACTATTATTGTTTGATGTGGTTTGTCAGATACTATGATGATACTGCTATTGTTTGATATGGTTAGTTTAGATGCTAGATGATGTTATTTCATTTTGGACATGATTACTTTCTATGACATTATGGTTGATTATATCTGTTAATTTTATGAATTGTGATATGATGCAATGATTTAATTTAATATGTTAGGAGATGATTGTTAGTTAGAAATGTAATTCATTGATTATGTTATAATTGTTAGAATAGGTGTGACGAAGGACAATATAGCATCACTCGTTCGCGAGTGCCCTGTTATGTTGCGATTCCTTCTCACAATGCAGTATTTTGATTTAATGCTTTGATATATATGTATATATGCACATGTACACAACTTCGTTTGTATGCAGGATTGTAGGTATAAGTCTCGATTCCACCTGCTTCGGCAGGACAGGGCGAGCACCAAATAACCCAACGGATAAATGTTGATACAGAGGTGACGATGAAGTCCTCCCGTCCCATGATGTCAGATCGTCTCGTTTGTCTGGTATTGTTTATTTTCTGTAATTGTCATCATTGTGGTTGTGTTGTGTATGTCGTACTTTATTAATGTGAGTGTTTAATAGGTGGTGATTTAGTTAATTGAATGTGGATAATAATTGGTTATTTTAATGTTGATTTATTTGTATGAAATATTTAAATGTTTTATTTAATTTTTATAAAGTCATGTGTTTTGTTTAAATAATAATTAAATATTAAAGGTATTTTAATTATTTTAATTAATTATCAGGTGGGGATAATTATTAGAATAATTTATTTAATTAAATAGAAAATGTGTTGTGCAAGAAAGTGGTAAAACAGGAATTAAAGCAATAAAATAAATAAAAGAACAAAAAAGACAGTGTGAGCCAATAGGGTTTGAGAGTTGAGAAAAAGCTTGTTTTAAAGAATTGATTTTTCTTTTAATTGGGATTTTTGGAGAGCTTTGAAAAGGGGAGCATTATATTTTATTTAATTAGGAATTTTTGGAAGTTCTCACACACACACAGAAGAACAGAAAGCTGAAGTGCTCTAGGGATTGTTGAGTTCGTTCTTGGACTACGGATTGAAATCAGATTCGAGGGCATCTTCAAGTTTGCATTGGACTCCAGGTTCCTCTCGTAGTTTTCCTCGTACCTTTCTATTCTCTGTTTGTTCTGAAAAGAAAAATAGATCTTTTTAAAAAATAATTTTTGTGAACATAGAGAACGTCTGTTGAAAACTGAAACTAGAGCAAATTATTAGATTAGAAAACAAAGAAAACCATAGAAATTATACTATTTAAATTTTGTCAAAACCAAAAACCCCAATCTTCTGAAACATTTAATTTATTAATGATAGGATTGTAGAAAAGATGATTTAGTATTGAAGAAAAATAAATTTTATTTAGAATAATTCTTGGTGAATATACAAAAACCTTCATTGAAAAGTTTATTGATTCCTGGTAAACAAATCAATAGGAAAAAGATCCTTTTTGTGTTTAAACAAATTTGAAATTTGATTTTTATAATTATCTTTAATGAAAATTTTGAATATGTGATGAATCTGTATTTTATACAGAAAAATATTGTGTATATATATACATGTACATATATACCTTATATTCATTTTATGGTTTAAAGGTATTTACATTGTTTTTTTTTTTGAAGAAAACGAAAATCGAATTCTTGAAACTGCGGTACCCTCGGTATGTAGTATATATTTTTTTATCTGTGGTTCATATTAAAATAAAATAAAATAATATTATTAGAAAAAAAAAAAAAATAAATAAATTAAATGAAATTTGCTGGGGTAATCGGCCCCGAAATGCACTCCATCCCATCCCCTTCTCCAATATCGGCAAAATTTTAAGGATCGCTAACAGTTCTAAGGATTCCGGGCTAAATTCAAAGGACTCTAATGTGCCAGCCCTCCCTTTGACTGTCAGTTCATGAGTCCTGTGGATCATGCCAGACGCACCTTGGGGACTGTGCGCGGGCGGGCAGCACTGGTCGTCGGCCAAGTGCTGGTCAGCTGGGTTTTATTTTTTATTTTTTTTAACTTTGTTTTTTTATATATATATTAACATTGTTATATATTTAAAATATATTTGTTAAATTTTAATATATATATATATATATATATAATGTTATTTTTTTTATTATTTGATGAATATTTAATTTAATTAAATATAATAGTTATATTTAATTTGTTTAATTTATTTAATATAATAGTTATAATGTTTTTTTTATATTAAATATAATAATTGCAATTTATTTAAAATGAAATTATGATTATTATATTTAATATTTACGGTTAGTTTATAATGTAATTTTTTGTTATTGTGTTATATTTTAGGATTAATTTGTATTATTGAGTAAAAAAAGGGAATTGGTATTTGTTTTAATTTGTTATTGCGGAAACTCTGATTGTACGAAATGTAATGGGGTTATTTTTATATATAATTAAACCTTAGATTATTTTAGCACTTGGGATGTAATAGGAAACTTTTATGAAATTGAATTAATTTGTGATTTTGGTTGTGTAATTGAGTGAGTTGTTCTTCCTTAACTATGAAATCATGCAGTCTTGTTATTGTTCCTTTTCTTTATGGTTGTAAGTTTTACTCGTATTGTGGAAATCTGTTGTCAAAGTGTGAAAACTGTGTTTCAGAGGCTCGTCATTTAGAGTGTTATTCTCCTCTTGTTTATGCTCTTGAGCGTTATTGTCCTACGTTAGGAAGGGTTGAACGGTTGGTTAAACTTTTGGTTATGAATGGTTGCGAGAGGGTTAATGCCTCGCGTGTTCATGTTGTGGTATTATACTTTTATGTTTAGTTCAACCCTTGCCTGTTTTGGAGATATGTTAAGAGGTCATAGGGAGAGTGGCTCTTCGTGGGCACCGGCGCCTTGGGTAAGAGGAAGGGCCAGGGGAACCCACGTAAGAGTAGTTAAACAAGTGATAACCGAAAAATAGAATTTAGGGGGATGGGTAGTAAAACATACAAGATAAAGAAAAATGGATTCCTCGTCTATGCATTAGGGCTTCTGTAGACTAGTGATAGACTGAGTAGGCCGTGGTCGGAAAGGTCATAGTCTCATCCTCATGAGAGATTATCGGCTCCGCATCAGCGACCCTATGGTGCCGGCGCCTCAGTAGGAGGAAGGGCCAGGTGATCCATAGATGGGTGCCGACGCCTCGGTTAGGAGGAAGTGCCAGGGGATCCCATGAGAGCTATGCGATGACACTCTCCACTAGACATCCTTGTTGTTCTTGTTTCTTGTTGCCTCTGGATATTGTTATTTTTATGTTGTTCTGATTATAGGGTTAGGGAATCCATAGGTGGGTGCGCCTCGGTTGGAGGAGGAAGAGCCGAGGATCCCATGGGGTTATGTATTATTACCTCCCTACTACATGACCTGTCAGTTGTTCTTATTTAGCATTGGAATGGTGTATTGGGAAATGGATTTGATTAGGTTGTATGGAGTAAATTATTCTTTATTGGTTCTGCTTTATTTGGAAATGTATTTTGGGTGTTGGTTCGGTTCTTCTGGATGTTATCTTTTTATGATGTTTCTTTGAATTCTTGGGAATTTGATTAGTGATTGTTAAGTGATATTACTTCATGTTATCGTGATGAGTTCTTGGTTTAACTTGTTATGTGATTTGAGTACGTCGATGGTTGTGCATTGCATATTTGAGTTGTACTTGTTCTGTATCATGTTGTTGAGTCGGTTTGACATTCATGGTCGGGTTCACTTCCTCGTCACCTCTGAGCACGGGGGGTGAGTTACTTCATAATTCACATGGTTGGGTGGAACGTGCTCCGCACCCGTTGGGTTCCCCATCAGCGTCTTGTCATCTCAGCTTTTCGCAGTGCAGATGTTCCAGTGATCAGTTGTACTTTATGTTCCTTTATCTTGTATCAATCCCCATGCTGGGAAATTTAATGTAACTCATGTATCAAAGAAAATTGTAATGTAATATTATTTCAATGATGTAATAGTTAGGATTGAGTTGGATCTTGTTAAAATATTTATCTTGGATGTAATTGTGCGATGTTGTCATACTCGCATCATGGCTATCAGTTGTATCATTGTATATGATTTTCATAGATTAAATGGTTATGTCAGTTTCATTATCTTTATTATGTTTTGTGGTTGCAATGTAACCTCGCGTGCCCCAGAGAACCAAGTGTATTAATGCTATGTGATATGCTATGTGTTATGATTTAATGTTATTGCATGTTTACTTTTACTATTTAAAAAAAAATTATTCGCATTATGTGTGTGTTCTCTGGGGTTTGCACGACGGACGTTACATGTGTATTCATGCTTGGACACATGGAGTTGCATTTGAGGGCTTGATGCTTTGGAGGTGTTCATTGTAACTCTTGTATGGATTTATTGTTGATTAATATGATTGAGTATGGATGCTTTTGGAGGATAGGTTTTTCCCTCTTGTGGGTTTTCTTAGGGTATATCTTGTGTCATCTTTGATGGGTATGTTCTCTATTCTCTTGCTTATAGATTCTAAGTACTTATTTGCATAAAATTATCTTTTGGGTTATGTCAAAATTATCGTTAGATGGATGCAAGATTCCTTACATAATGGAGGTAATTTTTACACTTTTAAGAGTAGGGATAATGAATATCCCATCGATCAGTACCCTCAACCTTTGTGATCACTATCCTCTCGCATGCCCACAAATGAAGATGAGTCATACTAGCTGAAATACTATTTCCAAATTGATAGAAAACCTCATGCATATCCTTATACAAATGTGCAAGAATTCAAGGGCCCCATAAATACATAGTCCCATGATCCACCATCCTCTTGATACAAATACCACATCCAACTAGGAATCCCCTAGCTCTTCGATTAGGCATCACTGGCCTAATAATAAGTACCAACATTATCACCATCAGATCTATGTAATCAACAAAGGGTTTCCAACCAATCTCTAAATAAATCACTATCAGATGTTGTACACCTAGGAGTCTCTACATCACCTAAGTATCCCTGTTTTTGTTATATGTAATGAACTCCCCATGGATTGAGATATGTAAGATCATCCATACATCCTTTAGTGTGCTCATGCACTCTCCTGTAGGAAAATGGAAAGTTGTAGTCTCTTATCTCCATCTCTCGACCAATGTAGTCATTATAGATCAATTTTCCCTAATCTCTAGAATATATGTGGTGTATCTCAAACTAGCATCATCTAGGAAGTCTCTCTCAAGCTCCTAAAAATTGGTAATGACATCCAACATATGTTGAGGTCTATGCTCATTGGAATACAAATGCTTAAGAATAGCCTATAAACATTTAACCCACAATGTCAAAATTTTCTAGAAAGTTAAATAAAGAACTTAAATTTGCAATCAAAATACCTTAAATTTTTTTTAATAATAGTGAGCTTCTTTCATAATGAAAGCAACCCTATTTTATAATAGTAGACCTATCTTAAGATGATACTGGTTCTCTTAGATGATAACATGCCTATTTTCACTACAATAGTGATTTCGTTCAACGAAAGTGACCATCTTTTTAATTTTCCTTCCCTACGATTAAGTTGGATAATAGTAACAAGGTTTTGCTAAAGTGTCCTACTTCAACAATAGCACTATTTTTTATAGAAGTGGCATTCCTACGTACTACTATGGAGGTTGTATCACATCACTAGTGGTACAAACCTAAGACTATCACTATAGTTTCATCTTACTTTGAACATTAATTACACAAATAAGAAAAAGAAGCATATATATTGCAACCCCTACACTAACTAGATTCTACTACTATCAGACTATGTCTACTCTATGTGGTGTGCTCGAAACTCTTTCCATCATGAATTCACATTTGTAGTTGGAAACCCTCAAATCTCTAAAATTACCTACGATTGAGAGTGCAAATGAAGGGTAAATGAATCCTAAGCTTCCATTTAACCCCCCAAACCCTAATTTTTACCCTTGGAAACCCTCCTAGGTTAAATATCAAGTACTCTAGATCATCTTGAATCTTAAAAGAAACCCCTAGGCCCTAATTTTTTGAATTTTATGCATCAAAACTAATCTTGAACCTTTCCATGACCTTGACCTTAAAAATTCATTTTTTCGGTTGACCTCTCGAGGGAGCAACCCAACATCTTATCATCCTTCTATTGACTATTAGGCTACAATAGGGCATCAAAAAAATAAATCCAATCCTGATCTGAGCATCAAAATCTTTGAAACAACACAAGTACAATGTATCAAAGAGGGTTATAATTTGTAGACATGTAAAAATTCCTTCACACATATCACACATAATGAATTGCATTTTTCCATCATCGACATCACTTTCATCCTTATCCTTGCATTTCACCACATTTTCATCATTAATCCCCTTTTAACATTGTTTTCAACAATTAGCCCTCTTTCCCTCTATTAATTAAATGATCTTGAATTTTTTAATTAACTCATCCATTTCATTACTAATTTCCCCTTTATCACCCTAATTGAATAATTCCTAATTATTAGTTAATATAACCTATTTCTTTTAATCCCATCATGATAAAATGACCTTAATTACTTAATTATACTACCATTTAATCTTGTCACGTGATTAAATAATTCCTAATTATTTAATTATCCTATTTTCCTTAAATAAAGCATATTTTTTAGGAATATTCCATTTCAAAATATGTCAACAAATTTATCTCAACCATTTCTAGCCCTTGACCTTGAAATTAATTCTCATCCCTTGATCTTAAATATCTTATTAACCATTTTCATAAAATGGTGGAGCAAGCTTGAGTTCTAACTAATCTCCTTCATCCATATCCCTTGATTCATTCTCCTTTGTGGGTGTTTTCGATCAATATCAACCCTTCTTTTTTGAGTTTCTAACTGAATCCTATCCATTGATCTGATTTCTCCAAATCTATAAAAGAACCCTCATCCCTCTCATAAGTCATCTAGAGAATTTGTGAAGAGATCATGTCCAATTGATTCTTGAGTATGTTTAAGATAACATATCTTGTCATCTAGATCATATTTCACAATCATTTCTTTTTAAAGTTATCATGGAGGCTTTGTGTTGAAAAGAAATCTAAACTATCAAATCCACACAAATACACTCCACTATTGGATGGTATGATTGTTTATTTTTGAATTCATTTGCATTTCAATTTGATTGTGCTAACCTTTTTGTTTGAATTAATAGCTATAGAAATTTCATTTCATGAGTAGGGCATTCCTAATCATTTTTATAATTTAATTTTGATTTAATTAATTCATATAATAAATGTCCATTTTATCCCCTTACATTAATAAGGACACCTAGTGGGACCTAGGTCCTTTAATTTAACATTTTAATCAAGTTTTGTCATTAGTTATAGATTGTAGGTAAGTTTCATTCTTTACAAGGGTCACTTTCATAAATTGGGTCCCTATAATCCTAATATCCAAGCATGGTTGTCTCCTTTTTGGTCACTATTGGATCAACTTGGCCATTGTCATTCGATTTTTTGATAGTTTAATAGAGGTTTTCATTTTATTGAGGAATAGATCCATAGTCATCCTAGAACTGAGCCGCTATTGTCCCATTTATCTACCATGGTCATCCTTTTTTTTGGCTACTATCATTGTAATTAGATGCTATCATCCTTTCTGTTTGCAAGTTTCTCACTATGTTTATTTTGAATATCATTATAGAAATACTATCACCCTTTTAATAAACACTATCAACCTAAAATTTAGATATTATTATTAGACTGAGTTGTAGTTGTCTCAGGAACAGAGCCCCTATTGCAGGTAATAGGGTTTCTATTGTACTCTTTTCTACTTCTACTTTAGTTTTTCAAAACTTTTGTGGATTTCCAATTTACCTAACCCTAACCCTAACTCAATTCTTGTCTATTGTGTTTTTATCTTAGCTAGCTTATTTGGTGAATCTCTTGTAGGGAGAAGATATATCTTTTATGAACTACTAATCCATTCTTAATAGAGGTGAAGAAAGGTCAATGATATCCAAGCTAAAACTATCAAAACATTGGTTACATAAGCTTCTTGAAGGATCTTTTTATTTTCAAAGCATTTTTGTTTTTTTTGATGTCCTTAACATTTGAGTTTGGTTCTTAAAACATGAATTTCCTTTGTCAGATAACTCTTTGTTTTGGGCTTAAAATCTAATTACAATAAATTTTCCATCTTGTATTTTGTGATTGGGAAGCTAGATACATATTTTTTCCCATCACGTCATTTTATGATCTTGGGTGTAAGATAAATATCTTGGGATTTTCTCTTTTTGGTCACCAAAGGTATTTTGATACATATCCTATCCTGTTGCATCATTCAATGATCCTAGGTGTAACAGAAATATAAAAATGCTAAGAAATTATTTTTTATTAGAGGGGCCTACTTTCAAATACATCCCACAATGGAGAACTCAAGGTGACCCTAAAGAAAATTTATTGGCGAGCTATATAAAGTATGTGAAAATAAAAGTACATAGCATAAATCCATTGATGGCTACCTTCCGGGCCTACACTCATTCAAATGAATCAGTCACTTAGGGGAAGCTAGAGATTTTAGTGATCTCCCATCTGAATTATACCTAATGGTGTTCATAACTTCATTTAATATGTTTTCATTATAATTCATCCAAGATTTTCAAAATGGTTCTTCAAAGTATTGCATAGGAATAGTGTTGTTCCTAGAAGTTACTTACCATGTTCATTCTATAGTTGAGGCATAAGGATTAACTACTCATTCTCTTTTACAAAGAAAGGAGTAGCAAGGTGTTACATGACCTTGTTATGTCCTATTTGACCCCTCTATAGATATGGATTACATCATTCTTTTAGGGGTGGGGTAAGCCTACATAAAGAAATGTACCTATATTCTATAGGATGTAATTGATTGATCTTGTTTGAGCCACACTAGCGAATATTATGGAATAAGGTTCACAAAATATCCCCCTTTCACATTGAGTCAACTATTTGCATAGTTTTATCTTCTATATGTATCAATTTCTCTCAAAATTATCCCCTAAAACATTAGATGAAAGACATTAAAACTTGTAAACTTGTCTAAATTGGTCACAAAACTGAAAACTATCAAGACTAGACCACTACTATACATTTTACCACTTTCATCCCAACATCTTACCATAATAGTCCTAAAACTTGACCGCTATTGTGTATCAAATGACTATTGTGATCATTGCAATAAAAACCACAATTTTTAATAGATCCCACTATTTTCAAAACTACCATGGTCATCCTAAAACAAGTTTTCTATTGTCATAATTGTGAGAAAAATATATTACGATAGACTTGAACTTTCACACCATTTAATTCATGTCATCTAATCAAACATCACTATCTTATATCTCAATCTTTATTTACTTTCAGTTTGTAGCTACCACCTTTTGGATATAAAAGCAACAAAATATGACTTGCATCATACCTTATCAACAATATTGATCATACATCCACCTAGGCTTTAGACACACATTGAACACAATATATCAAAATATAATCATCTTGTTAGTATTTTAATCAAAACACCATATTTTCTAGTAGTCTTGTCAAAATTTTGTGGACATCATGCTCTGACTATGTTTCTAGACTTTTTGTATCAACTTTTACTTGAAACTTGTAAACATAGTTCAAACAAAGAAATCAACATATCCTCCACCACCATCCTTGAGATGTAGCAAAAATCAAGCAAAATATTGTTCATTATTATGTTCCTAGACTAGTATCATATCTCAAGAATCCAAAATTCAATCAGGCTCTCATCATATGGTTGCACATCCAAATGTATAATGTTATTTTTATAACATTATCCAAAATCCACTCATATCCTTATCATAGAAATGAGTGCCAAAGTCACATCATTCATAAAATTTCAAGAATCCAACATTAAACTTGATCATCAAACTATCCCAATATTAACATCAATCAACATCCTTTTGTCCAAAAATGGTTTACCCACATTCCCTTTGTACATAAAAACTTCAAGCCAAAACATCACAAAACATAACCATAACATCCCAACAACATATCAATGTCAATCTATCACCTGTATTAAGCTCCACTCAATACACACATGGATTCATCATATCACACTAGGTACAACAACATAGCAACAATATGTGTACCCATTTGGGACTTTGGAATACCTTGTCACATGCCAAACTTTAATCAATGTCAAAACTCACAATTCTGTCAATCATACCATCAAAATAATGAGTCGCAATATAAACAAAATCTTGATGATCATCAAAACCTTGATTTATATCATCAACAAAATGTTCAACATTAAGACATTATATATCCACAACCACAACATCAACAAAAAAACCATTCTTACAACATCAAGAAATTGCATATCAACAACTAGAAATCATCAAAAAGCAAGTTTTTCCATCCCATAACACAACTATACATAAATACACTCCTTTAGGGTAGTCAATTGAGGGGGTGTTAAACACATTATTCCATGCTAGACATATCACACTTCTAAAAACACCATGTAATAGTGAACTTATTGTCAAATTCCCATGGTATGATGACAAGGTCTATTGTAAATAACATGGAATAAAAGATCATGATGCATCAAATTGTGTTAAGCTCAAAAATATCATTCAATAACTTATCAATAAAGGATAAATAACTAATGAAGAAAACATTGAAGGTTCAATTACTAATGATAACATTGATAATATCTCAACCTCAAATGTTGAAGACAATTCAATAAAGATTTATCTACCACTAATCACATTGAAGTTGTCTTTACCTCACCTAATGAGAAATAGGACATATATCAAGAATATTTCCCAAATCATGATCAAAATCAATCACCAAAATCTAACAATGATCCAATTGAAGAAATCATAATGCCATTTAATCTCATGGTTGAAAATATTGATAATATCTCTACCTTGAATGTTGAAGACAATGATCAATATCCATCTACCAATGGTCAAATTGACAATGTCTATACATAATCTAATGAGAAAGATGATATATCCCAAGAATTTATCCCCAAGCATGATCAAAATGCTTCACCAAGGATTAGAAATTCTCCTTTCCAAGACATATTGACAACATTTCATTGAATGGACCTTGCTATTATAAAGAGAAAAAATCCTTAGTTCAACACTTGGTCCAAATTCACTTGAAGATCAAGAGAATCTTGAACCAATTCCCATGCCTAAAAAATACATTAGAGAACCCTTTGAAAATAATCCATCCTTTGAAATTTACCCATTTAGAGAATTTGATCTGAAGCATGTTAAAGAAAACTAAAAAAATATTCAATATCAAGAATCCACATCTCCAAGATACTACAATGATTTAATGGGTATCTTTCAATCCATACAAGATTTCACAAATGATGATCATATCCATATCTAAAGCACATATACATCTACCAATGAGATTCTTACTCCTACTAGACATGTATATGATCTTTATCCAAAACAAGAGTCTCATACTCTTGATATCATTACCACACAATAGGAGTCCCCTACTCTTAACATATATACACATGGTCAAGGCATAACTAAATCCATAGAAATATTTAAAATGGATCATAGGGAAGATACATGGGCTGTGAAGGAACAACACCATTTGAATGAGCATTAAAATAAAATAAAATCTTTAAGAAGATTAAAGGTATTGAGTATGAGGATATTAAGAATTATCAAAATAAAGGATTATGTTTACAAGAACATAGTATCTTGAAATTAGAAAGGATTACTAGTAATACTAAGTAGAAGATCATTGGTTATAAAACATTCATAGAATCTGATAATGTTAGTGATACCTCTATAATACTGGGGCAACCTTATCTAGTTCAAATATCAACATGGGGAGCATGAAGAGTCCTTATGATGAAAATGTTACCAATGCTACAACCATCTATATCATGAATTGTCATCCACACATATTTCCACATTTTAATTGGGATGAACCAAAAGAGAAAGTTTTATATGAATAAAAAGATAAAATCATTGAAGAAAAAGAATCAGTTAAGAAAACTAGAAAAACAAAATTCAAATGGAACGAAAAGAAAAGAAATAAAACCATCCCTATCAAACTCCATTAGTCAAAGAAACTATGGGGGAAAATAAAAAAGAGAGAATCATCCATAAAAAATGTCCAACAACACAAAGGAAAGCTTCAAGAGTTACATACAAAGTATATAAATAAGTTGGTCCTAATGGAATATCCATATCTACCCATCATTTCTCATACTCCCATGTTTGAAGAGTCAAAGATTCCAAACTATCGACCAACCCATTTGCATCCCATATCCTTGAACGTACTCCACCATTAACTTTGACATCCATGACATCAAAATGTCACATTGACCTTATGTTGGAAGCAACTCTTTATCATAAAGACTTTAGAGGTACCTATCACGATCTGTGCATCTAGACAAGGTTAACTCCATTATAGACAAAAAAGACAAATTATTAGGGGTTACATTCAAGCACCTATATCTCAATGAAAAAACTCCTCCAAGAAGGATATTATTGGCACATTATGATAAAAACATCATCTATATCAACTCCAGTAGCATCTAGATCAACACCAAAAGGTGGTTAAAAATGAGTGTAAATCTTGAAAGAATAAAATAAATAAAGAAAAATAAAAAGGATTAAACATAAAAATCCTGCTCCAATGGAAAGCACTATGGTGGCACTTTGGACAAGTACTATGATTAAAAGTTGGCAAATAAGCATCATCTTTAGAGTCAAGAATCTATTTGCACCATTTTAGGTGGAAGCATGTCATCCTATCCATAATAAATCTATTATTTCATCCATCATCCATCAATCCTATCCATAATAAATCCAAGAACCATTCATTGAACCCATTTTTATCCAAATCTAACTTATCTTGATCTTGGCAAGGCATTGGTGTACACTTCACATTTTATCATGGACAACATCTTGACATGGGTCATTATCATTGATCCTATCTTATCTAGTAGTATTTAAATTCGGAGGCATTATCCAAATGACAAATCCTTTATCCAGACATGTTATACTATCACAAGATAATCCTTGGAATCCCTTACATATGCATCCATCCATTCATTTATCCATTAATTTATGCAAGGAATTTTGTACATTTCTATATAGTAGGGGCTAGATACTTATATCCTACTTTTGGAATAAATATTGATTTATATCATCTAACTCATATGGTGTTCTAAAAATTTATAGACATGAAATCAAATTGGTCAAAAACATTTGTAGGAAAATATGTAAATCCCTAGCCCATGGCACATTTTCAGGATAAGATGTTCCTTATCAAGCTTTATCTTTAATCAAACATTAATCTAAACCATGTACCTCAGTTTCACCTAACTTTAACTTCAATGTCACATCAAATTATTCTAACATATTTTTTTCAAATCCTAGCTTCAAAATCTTGGTCCATCTTATCTGATCAATCCATCATCATCTCGAGGTGTATCATTCCCTAATCCTTGTGTTCCTCAAACACTATTTAGGTATTTTTATGTATCATCAATAATGCTATCACTATCAATTGAATCAATTAGATCAATCAATCCGAACTTCACTTTCAACAAAATCACAAAATAATCACTAAAATCATCATATATCCACATTTATTTGTCAAAATCATGCGAATTTTTTTTTTTTTTAAAAATCTTGCAAAAAAACTAAAAAAAAAAGAATATCCTAAAGAACATGAAAAACAATATCAAATAACCTCAAAAGTAAAAAATAATTCAAAAAAACCTAACTCCATCTAGCCTATCCACAATAAAATATCAATCCATAATAAGTGAATCATCATTCTCACCCTTTGACAAAGCAATCAACAAGCAAACTGAACATCAAAATCCAAAACCTCCAACAAAAAATCATAGAGATGTGATCATTATTAGACTTAAAAAATGCCTAAGTATTAAACTACCTACTTATTGGAATCATCATCAACATCCTAACATATTTCTTAGTGGATAATTTTTTACCACAATAGACATCATCGATAGATAAAATCCAAACAAATCAAGCATCTATGGCAAGTGATATTTCAGCATTGTTTTTATCTTTTTTGATATTATATTTTGATTTATCTTGTTTTCTTATTCCCAGAATCTCTTAAGCATGTCCATAAGGATTTAGAGAGGAAGGAATGGTGGCATTAATCATTGATTTCATTTTCTCTATTTGTTGGATATTTTTACAATACTACCATGGAAAGTACTTGCTTTGTTCCTTGTGTGGAAGTCATTTTTGGGTATTTTCATATAGCAGTTCCATGTTAGGTTTATCACACTTCTCTATGAAACTCATACAAAACATTTTTAAAATTCTCACCAATATAATCTAACATGGTTTCTACATGTTTAGTATGAGCAAGAATACTCCTTGTTTGTGGAGTCAAAGTTCACACAATTGATACAAATCAACCTTGGTCATTAATACCCTACTGCATCATGTCTATTTGCTACATTAATAAGGATTTCCAAAACACTACTTAGTTCTCCATGAAATAAAAAGAAATCTCATCACATTTTATATCATTATCAATCACTCATCAATGCATATCATCACATCAATCAATCATGATCTATAGATTTTCATAAATTGGATTATCAACATTTCTTCTATCATATAATCCTACTAACATTTCTTCTAGTTAAAATCTTTATCCTACATCAAAAAATTATTAATACCACATGCATCCTACATCCACAAAATCATTAGCATGTCATATCCAACAAATCATAATAGATCAGTCATTTCAAAACATGAGAACGTCATCATACATCCATCGACATGTCATAAACATATAAGAATATCTTAATCATTACACAAAACATCATATGTCATGTCAAAAAATAGTATCTCGTATATCATCAAAGTGTGAAATGTCAAGTAGATCAAATTCATCAATATCATGTGTGATAAATCATATCAAAATTACATGAGGCATCAAACTGGCTAATGAATGTATATACAAAAATTTCTTCATCAAATTATATTATACAACATAAATATTAAGTTAAATCATCAGCCATGTTGTCCATCCATTGAAGGTTGATCCTCTCTAGGAGGTAGTTGCTCCTCATCATGTTGATTGCTCTAACTATGTGTAGAGACTACTGAGGCTAAAGTTGTGGACTTGTAGCTTGTCTCAAGGGAATGTTGATTGACTATCCCCCTGAGGAATCTACAACTATAGATAAGATTAGAACCCTAAATAAAGGACATCTATGATCTCTAGGTATTTGTGACTCATATAATGTCCTATAATAAATACTCTTAGCTATATACTAATCTAGCTCAGTCTGATACTAAGCCTAAGGAATGAAAGAAATGAGTGCAATCTATGCTACTAGCCTATACTTCCTCTTAGTTTTTGACTTCTAACTCAAATAATCTCTCTCCTATCAGATAGTATCTCTCTCAATTCTAATGGTGTCTAGCTCTACATTCACTATGAGGACTTATGCATTTGTAGCTAGTCATCAAGAAATCTTGACATCTATCTCCTTGACCTAAGCATATCTATCCTATCCAACCTAATCTGTCTTGCTCATCATTTGAGCAGTCCATGTAGTCATATCTCCTTCTGGGGGAGGTAATTCTAGAACCTATTGTAGTTGTTTTTGATGATCGCCATGGTCCTAGGGGATTTGGTCATCTTGGCCATCATGTTGTTGATCCCTATAATGCTCATCTTGGGCTCTCTAGTCCTACTCATGATAAATCTATAATCTCTACCAATCTTCCCTACCCGCAGCTACATCAGGCACCCTCCTCACTTAACAAATAATTGTCCCACCTCCTACTTGAGCACCAATAGGAGGTGTAAATCTCAATGGTCATTTTTTGGACTATAAATAATCATAATCTCTAGTCATCCTTGGATCATGAGGATTGAATTACCAACCCTAATCAAAATTAGTGAGTGTTCAAAACTCTATAATAACTCCACTAGAATCAACCCTAGGTCCCCATGCATTGATCTCCTAGGTCATGCATGCATATCGTGCATTGTAGTCATCACCCAACTGACTCTATCTCTCTCTGAACTAGAAAAGAACCTTATTTGGAAGATATCACTCAAGTATAAAGTCAACTCTTCCAATAAAACATCAAATATTTTTACAATATGTCAAGTGGTCATGATCATTAACCCATGGCTCACAAGCTAGATATGACCAAAGCTAGATAAATGTTGTCATGTCATCAAATGTTGCTCTCTAGTATGATAGTTGTCCTAGTTCTGTACAATGAAGGTAATCTATATATCTATAAGAGTAGGGATCATCAAAATCTTGTCAATCAATTCCCTTAGGCCTTGTGATTTCTATTCTCTCCCATGCCCACACATGAAGAAGAGTCATACTAGCTGAAATACTATTGCTACCTTGGTAGATAGCTTCATGCATATCCCTATACAAATGTGTAAGCACGCAAGGACCCCATGCATACATATCCCTATACAAATGTGTAAGCACGAAAGGAACCCATGCATACATATTCCCATGCTCCATCATCTTCTTGATACAAATACCCCATCCAATTGAGAATATGTGAGCTCTTTGATCAGGCATGAATGGCATAATAATAAGTCCTACTAGCACTATCACCATTGGATCTGTATCTTGAACAAAGGGCGTCGAATAAATTTTTTAACTAGTAATAATTAATTATTGTACACCTAGGAGTCTCTACATTACCAAAGTACCCCTCCTAACATCATTTGTAATGATCTCCCCATGAATAGAGATCTATAAGATCCTCCATACATCCTTTAGAGTGATCATGCACTCTCTTATAGGAAAATGTAAAGTGCTAGTCTTTGATGTCCATCTCTTGACCAAGGCGATCATCACCATTTAATGTGCCCTAATATATAGCATATATGTGATATATCTTAGACTGAAATCATCTTGGAAGCATCTCTTAAGCTCCTACAAATTGGTAATGCCATCAAAGAATTGTTGAGGTCTCTTCTCTCAAGAATACAAGGTTTAAGAACAACCTACACACATTCAAACCACAACATCAAAAAAATTCTATAAAGTCAAATTAGGAACTTAAATTTTCAAGAAAAATAGCTTAAGGAATTCATTTTAACAATAGAGAGCTTATTTCATAATGAAAGCAACCCTATTTTTCAATATTAGCCTTGTCTTAAGATAATAGTGATTTTCTTAAAGGGGGTATGTGTAGGATCATGATGGGCCAAAAAGTGGCAATATGATGGGTATTTGGCTAATGACTTTTTTTTTACCCAAAATTGATGAAATGAAAAGGGTTTTTTAAAGGAGATTCTCATATTTCATCGATATAAATTATGCTTTACTTTGAATTTATTAAGTAATTATTATTCATTTTCTATTCAAATTATGACTAAAGTCTTGATTGATAGATTGATTGAAAAACATCTATAGATTTCAAATAGTATCACATTTTTTGAATCCAAAACATGTGTCACATTCTATGCTTTGCATACTATAGGATTAAAAAAATAAAAAATGAATTTCATGAAGTTTTGACCAAGTTAAGGTGGTCAGACATACAAGTTTTTTATATTTTTTAAAAGTTGTAATAAAAAATTCATAATTAATTATTTACGTGGAAAAAAATTACAAAAAAATATGCATCACATCAGGACATGGGTCCTCTACTTATCTCTAAAATCTTATAAAAAAATCTTATCATTCTAACCCCTTGGTTAGGGTGGTTGACGGACACCTTATTTTTTCCTAGAATTTAATACTCTGCATTGAGTTCAAAATTTTCACCAAATAGTTTTTTTAAACAAACCTTGTGGTTTAGAAACTACATTCCATTTTCTATAGATTCTATTCTTACATATTTTAAAATAATATAGATAACTTATTCAAATTTTTACGTCAAGTTGCCTAAGTCTGATTTTTCTTTTTTTTTTTGCCACTTAAGAGCTTGTTGTTTCCATGATGATCCTGCACATACCCAGGGATAGGAAGCATATTTTCATTACAACAGTGATAGAGTTGAACAAAAGAAAACATCTTCCTAATTTTTTTACCCCATGATCGAGTTTGATAATAGTGATCAGACAATAATGATAAGGTTTTACAAAAGTGACCTACTTCAATAATAGCTCTAATATTTTAGAGAAGTGACATTCCTGCATAGTACTATAGTAGTTGTATTAAGTCAATAGTGACACAAACCTAAGATTACTGATATCATTTCATCTAACTTTGTACATTAATTACACAAACATGATAAATAAAAAATAAGAGAAAAATGTGTATATATCATAACACATATGCTAGCTAGCCTCTAGTACTATTGAACCATGTCT